>VYZV01010809.1:364270-458193 GCA_013401275.1 Pandion haliaetus
AATCTCACCAGAGGAAGAAGTCCAACTATTCTCCCAAGAAAACTGGGCTAGCACACTTAAAGCACAAAAGTTTCCATAGCCAAGAATATTCACATCTGGATGCTTTTAACATTGTCAGCATGGCCAGACACCCACTTGTATCTGGGTGTTGTGCAATTCCAGCATGAAACTCAAACTCGCACTGCGAATCCACAAGCAGCAGCCTAACACTCTGCCGTAACACCCTTTCTTGTAAATCTGCAGTCCTAGAGAACTTCTTCCAGCTCTAGGGTTTGGAATAACTTGTTTTCAGACCAAAGCTGTCTTCTCCAAACCAAGTCCTGTATCCTGGCTGAGTTAGCTGGAGTTAAATCAGCATAAAACTAAAATAGCACAATGGAAAGTCAGGCCTACTGTTAAATCATGCTTCTATTTTTATCTGGCAAAGTACTTAAACATGTGCTTGAGATCCACAGAACTTAAGCATATGCTTAAAGTTAGTCCTGTGTTTACATGCATTAAGTCAGGGCTTATAAAACAACTGATTTTGTGAATCTGGCTGAAATTTTGTCATTTTTAAAAGAAAACATACAATGCTGAACTCCACATACAAAAAGGGAACCATAGGCTCAAGATGCAGAAACTTGCACATAAGCAGGAAAAGCTGAGCACTTGCAGTTGGGCCAAAAGCTCACAAAAACCTAGAGAAAGAAAAAGGAGTATTTCAAAGAGAACTGTGAGATGGCACAAAGCAGGAAATAAAATTTGGAGTTAAGCAGGTTCAACCTTAGTAGAAAAGGGATACAAAAATGGTGGCTTTACCTAGCCCGGCAGTTTACCTACAACACTGTCCAAAAGTAGATACTTAACAGACACACAATGCAGGCCATGCACAGAATGGTCACAGTCTTCCAGTTTCTGGCCATCAGTAATTTAGGGACTTGAGGCAATCTCCAAGCCCACACAGGCCACTGTGTTTAGCAGCCTCTGATGAATGGATCCTACAGGATTTTGGCTGATCCTATCCTAAATTTATTTCATTTTGCTATTTCCAGTATCCACCATTACTTCCACAATATAATAATGAAAAAGTACTCCTTTTATTCTATGCTACTACCCTTTTAGTTTCTTTAGCACACCTAGTTCTTGTGTTACAAGGAGGAGGGAATAATCAGTTCCCATTCACCTCTGCCATATCACTCATGATTTTATAAGCGTCTGTCAAATGCTCCTTCAGTTTTAAAGGCTGAGGAGCACTACTTTATTTAGACTTCTCCATAAAAAAAAAAAAAAAAGACATTTCACACCTCTAGCTACTCTCACTGCTCTTTTCTATGTCTTTTCTACTTCTAATGTACATTTTTTGAAATTGAGTGAGCAGTCCTGCATGCGGCAGCCAAGATGAAGGAACACTACAGGAAGATCAACATCTCTGTCCCTCTCCTGTATATACTGCAGTGGCATAAGCTGTTTGTTTTGTTCTTAATTATTTCAAATAACTCCAAAAATTTATCTTTGTCATTTATAGGACTTCTAGTACTGGTCTGATATTTCTGGAAAATCAACAACAATGACTTTACTGTTTTCCTGACTATAGAAACCATAGAAAATATAGCTACCTAGAGGCACAAATGGCCAAGATTATTTTCCCCTCTATTATTTATGTGTATTAACATTGACTTTAGTCTGCCACTGTACTGCTCAGTCTCTCAAGGTCCTGCTGCAAAGGACCAAAAAGCTTTAGTTATCACCGTCATAGTGATTTTTTGGCATGAATGAACTCCCTATTAATTTTTTTTTTCAGGTAGGACTGTTGAAGAACACAGCTCCCCATGCCTCAGGAACTCTACGAGGACTGCCCCCCCCCCCGAGGATCACTATATGGAATATGAAAATTTTCTATTATGAAAATTGCCTAAATATAGCTATCTTTCTCTCCTACCTTTGTGAGACCTTTTCAAAACCCATTCAAAACGCCAAGTACACTATATTAAGTGTCACATGCTTCTCCAGATGCTTATTCATTCCTTCAAAGAACTGCAGGGTTTGCAATGCATGCCTTTAATTTACAAAGGCCGTGTTAACACATCCGCAATATATTGTATTTATGTATGCTGCCACTAAATCTGTTATAATTTCCTCTCAATTTTTCCTGGTACAGAAGCCAGACTTGAGTAGCCTGTAGTTTTTTTAATCCCTGCTGGAACCCTTTTTAAGATTGGTTTCACATTATGTACCTCCTCTGAGATCAAGGCTGACTGAACCCAAAAGCTTCATACCAGAGTAATTTAGAACATTTGAGTGAATATCATTTGTCCTGGTGATTTGTTATTGTTCATTTCATGAATCTGCTTTAAAAGCTCTTCTATTAACATTCAATTAGAGGCCATTCCTTAGGCTCAAATGTTGAAGGACTTCCTACTTGCTATGCAGCCAATGCCTTCTGCTATCTGCTTTATAGTGCTCTTACTGACCTCCATTGCTCCTTTCACACCTTAGTCATTTGCTGAACCCACCATTTGCAGGCAGACTGCCAGCTCCTGTCGTATGTGGAACAGCTTTTGTTATTAGTTTTCATGTCTTTTGTGAGTCACTCCTCAAACTATTTTAGTTTGTGGTGTTCCAGTTTTACATTTAACTTGTAAGAAATTATATTCCTTTCTGTTTTCTTTACTTATGCATGATTTCCACTTTCTAAAGGACACCTTTTTCATTTCTAGTAGTCCCCCTTACTCCGCTCTTTAACTGTAAAAACTTTTGGGGGGATTAGGTTTATTTTGGGAACAGATGAGATGTTTTCTGCAATTTACAGGGATGCTACTTACACTCTTAGCTCATTTACCTTTAATGTTATTTAAATTGCTTTTTAAAGAAAAATATTGTCATGGACTTTGAGGTTTTCTTAATGTTATTATTCCTGCAAAAGTATTGAATTTGAGCATGCAAAGGGTAACTACTGCCAAGCAACTTTTCAGTGCAACAGCTATAGTTTAAACAAGGTCTTAGTCAAGAGCGTCTTTCTCTTTTATTGTTCTGTTTAAAAATGTTGACTAAAATTTGTTCTTTATATCCTAACTAGGACAAATCTTCTCCAGTCTATTTTCTTGTATACTGTCTTTCCATTGCCCCTGATCTTTCTTAGTATTTCATGGATATTGTCACTGCCGTGGTCAGCTGTTTAAAAGGGTAAGCTTATTATAATGTTTTTCTTGATTTGGCATGGCAACTTTCAATCCATTGAGAGTGGGAGGTAAATGATGATATAGATAACTGATTTATCTTATTGGACTCTGATTTCCAACAGACTGTGAGTCACTCCTATGGCAAAATCTATTCTTGTAATTTCTACATAATAAGTATCCTGATAGTACAGCTTCATACTGATTAGCTTCATTCAGTAAGATTTCTAGGAGGCCAGTACCTTAAAATTCACCCATCTTCACTTTATATACATTTAATATTTATAGAAAAGCACAGATACTTCTGGTCTTGCTCTAGCTGCTCATCTGCGTATGCCTTGTTTAACTGTGGATTTGCTTAGACTGCTCTACTTTATTTACAACCTGAATGTTATTGGTGGCTGTCCTATCCTGCCATGAGGGCACAGAGCTTTTCATGCTGGAGGAATTGTCATCAAGATGAGTGTGTTCTTCACCAGGTCCTCATCTCAAATAATTTTAAAGATTCCTCTAGTATTTGTTTTCATTCCAGGTGCCACTAGCCTGGTTGCCCCCGTTTCAGAAGAGGCCATCCCTCCCACCCATTCTTAGCATCTCTCCTGTTTCTAAGAAGTCTTCTTCGCACACCACTTCCTCAGGCACACATTGCATTCTGCATGTCCGGGACAAGTATTTCTTGAGTGCTGTAAGAGAGTTCCTGTCCTTTACCATCCTCTCCTATCAAAATGTTATGTTTTGCCTCCTAGAGCTCTCCCTTATATTTTCTTGGTGCTCATACGACCATGACCAGACATGACTCACAAGGAAGGTCACCAGCTCCTTTTCAGTATCTTCTCAAAGGCTGCCCAGACACCACAAGACACAAAGCCTCCAGAGCTTAGGCAAACCACCACACGCTCCTTCCTGGCCTCGTATAGCCAGTTATCAATCCTACACAGCACCACAGCCTGCCTCTTCCTACCCAGCAGGACTGTTGTCCTTTTGCCTTGTGTCTTGCTGAAGTGGATACACAAAGTTGCCTTCCAGCAAGAGGGAGGTGTCACATGGTCAGTATCTTTTGCACACATGTTTACTCATTCAGTCTGAAACACAATTTTATGATTTGCCTTATTGTCTCCTAATTCAAGCACCAACAGCAAATCGAGCCAATTCTCCCAACTGAGTATCTTCAAAACTTTCATTGTACGTTCAGCACCCAGAAAACAGAAAGCTTCTTTTACCACAAATCTAAACCCAACACAAAAACAGGTGAACATGTATTTTCCAGAGAGAAAATTTGGTGCTTATACTTCCTATCACCACAGTTCTCACTCTCCTGTGTTTAGGAAAGTTTTCTTCTATTTAGAAGCCTATCTTTCAGGGAATGTGATTGTGGTTTTCACATTTATTTTATTGTCTAAAGATTGACCCTGGGTTTAATTTGCAGAGACCACATGGTACATAACAGATCAGGGAGCGTGGCACAGAGACAGGAGGTACCTTTATCCCTTGGACAATTAAACATGAAATGTAAAACCTGGCAAGTCTTGCATTTAATCCTCTTTGCACCCCTTAGCCCCCTGCCAAAGATCAGAAATCCTTCTCCTCTTAAGAATAAAACATTTCAGAACACATGATCAACTCCTCCCTTCAGCCCTCAATACTGACAGTTTTATCTCTATACACAAAGCTTCTCCCCCTTTCTCCAGCTTGGCAACAAAACCCAAGCTCAATGAATATTTTATATGTGTGTGGTTAATGGAGCATTCTGGCTCCAGTCCATGAGGAACCTTACACAACGGTGTATTAACTGCTTCTCAACGTAACTTTTTGAGTCTGTCCAAAAAGGATGTGTGTTTACCAGTTGAGCCAACACACTATTATTGTCTTGTCAGCCTAGTTCCTGTCTTCGGTTCAAGAACAGGGTCCCCTGCCACAGTAATTGGCCACCATTGTGCTCCCAGCAGCAACCCGAGAAGAGTAGCCCAGCTCCAAGCTCTATTTTTCCCCTCTACATTTTGAGGTCTATATCTCGTGTGGGGTGGGGAGTGCCTGCAGTCTTTCTCCTTCAAAGGTATACACAGGGATAAGCAATCACATCACAGATTAACACAAGGGTAAATATAAAGCGGTTAACTTGAGATCTTTAATTTCAGTGGAAACCAGGCCTCCATATTCTTTGATCAGCTCTGAAATTTTGGCCTTAAAATCCACCTGATGGATTGAAAAATTGACAGCAGAATGACAACATTTAACAAAGTACTTATCACCTTCTCACTTTAAAAACCTCCTTTGTTCCTCAGGGCCATCACAGGCAGAGCACCATCTCCATCAAAATCAGCACAAAGTCATCTCAACAGATGGATAGGCACAGATCACTCCCCTCAGAACAAGGGACAGCATAATTCTACCCCTCACATAGACAACATCCACGGTAAATGGTAAAAAGAAGATAGCTGCTGGATTTCTCAGATGAAGAGCCCTGTGAAAGTTAGGGGTCCAGACCTGAATGCTCACCTACCCCTCCCTGACAGTTTGTGGAGAGGGCAGGAGCTTCCAAAGAGTGAATCATCCCAACCTACAGCAGATGTCTAGAATGGGTAAGATGAATGGCATGGGCTGTTTATCACTCCTCACCAACCAAAGAGGGAGCCTAGATGACAATCTTAGACTTTATGTCTAAGTTTCAGATAACTAAGGTGAGATGATTCCCAGCCCCAAGGTTTTCAGACTCATTACCACACGAGCCACAGACCCTGACAGACTTAGGGCAGAAAACAACAAGATAAAGAAAATGCTGATGTGGAAGGACTGATCTCATTCCTTCCCTGCCTGAAAGCAGAAAGAGCTTATGTTTCAGGAGGCAAAGCCCATCCTTTTCTCTCACATCATTGCTGAAGCACATTGGAAGAAAGGAAACACTGTTGTTTCATTTTGCAGGACCCCACAGTGCTTTCTACAACATCTACATGAGGTAGTAACCATCCACAAGGGGCTTCCGTATTACAGGGCAGTAAGCAAGGCCCAGAGGAGCCAGGGAGAGACCGTTGGCCAAAGAATAGATGAGGTGAAGGCTTTCAATGGGTAGGGATCAACCCAGGACAAATGGTGCTTCCTCACCCAGTAGTGCCTGCACACCCATGACTTACCCAAAATGGGCAGTAGTAGAAGGGTCTGGAGCTGAAGGATGAGGGGAGGGAGCTCAAAGACACGTGATTAAGGGAAGCTCCGTGCAAACTTTGGAGGAATTTCCTATTACAAGGATTTGGGAGAAAAAGCAATAGTTTCCCCAAGAGCACTGACAGGACCAGCATGTCTCATATCAGACTTAAGAAAGGACAGACACTGCACAAATATAATCAAAAGCCATAAATCTGACTAACCAGAAGCTCAGCTGCTCTGAATACAGCTCTGAAATCAGGTTGTTTCTCTCTCCTAGAGGCACATGCAACAAATCATTCTACCAGTAGATAATTCAGTTACCAGCCCTCTTTCTTCTCCTTCCCAGATCCCTCAGCTCCCCTCAACATTTCCCCTTCCTCCCACCCCCCCTTCAGAGCTATCATCAATGGAAAGTTTTGAGAATTAGCCGAAAACAACCAAAGGGCCTAATTGACTGAAGAAGGGAAATGGCAACTTCCATCATCTCAAAAAGCTGTACCTTTCTCCTACTCATCTCAAAGATGAATAAAGGAATTAAAAACATAGCCTGAGGCAGCCAGCAGAGATTTACAAGACGCAGACATTAGTTCTCACTCTAAAGGTTGGGCGTGTGCGTGTGAGCCAGAAGGGGCAAACACAGAGAAAGGTAGCAGAAACATACAGCACCTTTGCATTTAAAGAGGAGGAAGGAGAAGGGAAAAAAAAAAAATCAACAACCTTTAAACCCTTCCTAATAAAACAAAGATCATCCTGGCAACATGAAATGCTACCCTACTTTGTTTATTTATCGACACAAAGAAAGAAGCAAGTTGGCACCTCAGAGGGTATTAAATGCTGTTTTTTTGCTGACTGAATGACCTCAGCCAAAATATTTTCCATGACAAGAGCCCAGAAGACGCTGGCACAGTGTCAGACAATAAGATTTTCAGAGTGTATTTACATTCTATCCATGGCCCCAGGCTGTTCCAAACCCATAGGCAGGTGCTGCCTTTATCTGTTCTTTGCTCACCTGGCTCCCTAGCAAAATGTTCTGAGGCCTGCGGCTCAGCTGCCTTAACTATTTGCTGCCTGGTGCTTAGAAAGCTTCAGAGACATCTGGGATCCTGGCAAATGGAGAAGGCGACTCCAGTTGCCCCTCAAAGCTGACCAGTGAGTGGTGTGTAAGGGGTTTTTCCAACAAGCAGAGGGAAAACAGTGGTGATGCAATGGTAAAAAGACAACTAAAAACCAGATGAGTTCATGCTGAGGAATAAAGATACTTTTTAAAAGAGGAAGGGAGAAGGTGGTTCTTTCAGGGATGCACTGCATTCTTCATCACTTGGGATCTTTAAGCTAGGTCTGGATAGTTCTCTAAGAAGACACACTCAAGAACCTGCAGAAGACCAGAGGAGAGGATCACAATTACAACTTCTAGCCATGAAACCTGTGCAGGACAATATGCCACTGTCAAGCAGGGGATGCTCGCCAACCCACATCCCCACAGCAGTGGACGAAAGGGAGGGAGTCAGGCTAAGCCACAAAGAACCACAGGGTTGTGTCTTCCAGTTCCATGGCACAAATTCCCTACATCACAGGCTTCCAGCTACATATTCTCCTATAGACCAGCTCCTGACATGGTCTTCAGCAAAACAATCTGTTCCATCCCTGCGGTGGAAACAGCCTTCTCTTTGCTCAGTTTAATTTGGCTTCTAGTGCACAACTCCTCTCTCTTGAGTAATAAGCCTTCAGGAGATGCTGCAAGAGGATACGCCCTTAACACCGGGCAACCAGGAAGAATGATAATTGCACTTTTAACAGCACTATATACAAGGCAGCCACCAAAGCAGAGGAAGCATGAATTAAAGCAGCATAGAAAGGAGGGGCTTTACCATCTACCTAATAAGGTATTATTCATGCTTTTGGAAAGCTTCCTTGCAGAAAGATAAAGAGAGACATAATGGGCAGTCAGAAGCTACTGCCTCTGGAAAAGGAAAGGCCTGGCTGCCATCTCACAGCTCCATTGTCATGCTGGACTCAGCTTCTACCTTCCTAGCCTTCAGCTCCACTCCCTTTCCCATCTTCTTGCTATGCGTCTTTCTTTAACCCATTTTGTATCCAAGTCAGCCCCCCCTGCCCATGTGCATGGCTCAGGTCTGTCCCACTCAAGCGCGCCTTCACACCAGTTCACTCCAATCCCATTAACTTCACTCAACCAAGGAAAATTTCTTTTTTTCCTTTCTTCTTCCCTTTCTCTTATCCCTGTCTTCTCTGCAAAGTTCTGCAACTCAAATTCACTCCAGGCCTACTGTATGCAAAGCAGGTCCCCTTTCACATCCCTCCTCCAACCTACACCTATCAGCTCACTAATGCCACCCCATATCAGATAGGATGCAGACATCTGCTAACAGTACTTGTAATTGTATTTATGTTTTTGTCTGGCTGCACTTTTCACCCAGGAAGCAAAACTGTGACCTTACCCTCCAACAAATTTATCACAATAAACTTTCACTCATGAGCCCAAAACAATGCTGAATTTTAAACATCTTCTCAAAAGTAAATTAACCATTGCTCACTTGCATAATCTGTCACCATCCTTTTCAATCCAGTCCAACTGGCTATGATAATTTATAAGTGTCTTGCAGCCTCTGCCATTTCTGAAGCTGTTTCTATGCGTGTTCGATGATGGACCTGTGCAGGATTTGCCACACTGGGAAGTTTGCCTCCAGGAAGCCTTTCCTACCAGGCAGAAAACCAACCAAACAACCAAACACTTCTCTTTATCCACCCAAATCATATTTCATAAGGCTTTTAGGTGCATGGCAGATGGACCCCTAGTGGGAATTTCGAAGGATCCTGGTAAAGTTAGACAATTCAGTACCATCAAAGTCACAGCAATTTGGGTATCCAACAAGCTAAGGCCCTGTGAAAGTTCTGTATGCATCTTCAGGTACTAAAATACCTTTGAAAATTAGAACTAGGTGTTAAATGTTTAACCAGGTCTGTGGGCAGCTCTTTGGTGCCTATCCCTGGATCAGATCAGATGCATACATGCACTAGGTAAGACCACCACACAAGTAGATGCACAGAGAACACCTTTTCAAAGCTGTCCCTTCCCTGGCTTTGCACTCCCAACTTAGCATCATTACAGACTGGTTTAAAAAAACAAACCAAAACAACAAAAAAAACCCCCAACAATGCACTCAATCAATCAAAACCCCAAAAATGCACTCAATCAATCAATCTGTAGTCCTCCTGAGATGAAATAAATATGCTAAGAAGAGCTCCTCTCAGCTGGAACAGTAAAAATAAAAATGGAAGAAAACATGAGACTAACCAGGTACTGCACATGGTATCTGCCACCTCCCACTCCCAGCAGGAACTCTGAGTAATGCCTGCACACAATGTCGCTGCTACTGTCCAACCCAAGGACATCTTTTAAACAATGCCTTACTGATAATCCTGTAAGGATTTTCAACTCTGTCCTGTATAGCATTTTAATTACTCACACTGTTTCAGGAGCTCAATCATTTATGGAAGGTATTTTCATCCCACTAATTGTAGGTTTCCCAGAGGACTCAGTACAGTATTTCATATCCTCAGTGCTATTAAATGCTTTAGGAAAGCATCCAGACTTCCAGAAGTTAATTTTTTTTGGGTGTATATCATTCTGGAGAAGAAGAGGGCAAATCAGGGAAAGGAAGATTTTTATGCCTTAAACAACAACAACAACAAAAATTCTGGCTGTCAACTTTCAGGAAAAAAAAATTCAAAAAGACAATATTTCAGATATAATATTATAACAGCCTCATCTAAGTCAGCAGCAGGTCTGGAATCTGTTATTTCTAATGCTAATAGCATGCAGCTATACCCCCGCACTGGGAAAAGTAATTTCATTAGTTAGTAGCTAAAGGTTATATCTATATCACTAATGGCATCCACACCAGGGAGTGATTCCCAGCCTCCCAGGACAGGTAGCACAGAACATCTCATGCTGACACTGCCCAGGGCTAGCTTGGCTCTAGAGCAGGCTCTCCATGCCCGTAATGCATGGCACTTGGCCTTGTGGCCATAAGACATAATAGTTGCTTGTGTGTACGCTTGAAGTCAACATGCCTAAAATAATTTGAGAGTTGTGTGGCAGCCCATGAAGGCAATGTTTTTACAGCCTGATGCTGAAGAGCTGTGTTGCATGCCCTGCAGAAGGGGGTGGTGGTGGCAGGGTATGGCCAAGAGCCAATTTGGTCTGAGATGTCATGGAAGGACTGCAAGGGGCAGAGGGAAGCCAAACCAGGCACAGTGCTGTGATGCCTGCTGGGAGCAGTCCTGCAGGTCTTCTCTCAGTGGGGTCTAGCTGGTTCACCCCAAGACCAGGCATAAAAATGGGCTGGGAGGCTGAGATGCCTTGCAGTGTAGGTACATTTACTGCAGGCTGTCACCCTGCTGAGCAGGCAAACCATTACAGAGTCAGAGACCCACAGCCTCCAAATGCATTAACTACAGCCATGTATTTTGAAGGAAGGAAAGAATGGAGATTTCCAAGTGTATCTGTATAGCATATCTGAGAAGCAATAATTGTATGCTACTGCATTCCCTGGAGTGGTGGTAACATCATCCCTTCCCTCCATGCCAAGGAAATTTAGGCACAGCCCAAGGAAAAAACTGCAATTCTAGTGGAAAAAAAGCTGAGACCTGCCAACTCCCTGGAGTTCACAGCAGTGGGAGGGGAGTGGAGATACAGCATGTGGGGGTCTGTAGCCTAAAGGACAGCACTTTTTCCTGCCCCTTCCTATGGGGTACAAAGTGCTCTAAAGTGAAGATAATGTTCAGCCTTGTTTTCCATGATCCTGTGATGGTGGAAAAGGCTCACAAGTGCTATCCCACAGATGAAGACACTTGTGCATTAGCTGACCCATTAGTAGTAACCCACCATATACATGCTTTTAGTTATGTGGAAGGTAGGTTTGGCACCTTGGCTTATAACAGGGGCTCTGAGCTGATCAGCAATAAATTATTAGATTGCTGTACCTTAACCGTGACCTTGAGTCTTCAGGAAAAAAACCTTCATAATTATGATCTCTGGACTGTTGTGGTATGCAGATCCCAGGAGGCAAGTCTGGTTTACTCTGGTTCTTAGGGAAAGAGAATCTGCGTCACAAAACCCATTATCACAGTTGGCATTAACCAGCAAGTATCTTGCTAATTATGTCTGCAAAAATACCCAGTTGAAATGGCCCAGGCAAGCCAGAAGACCCCTACCTGCATGAGATATGTCCACGCTGATGTGAATTGGCTGCTCATGACATTAGAGCATGCAGCAGTTCTGCCAGTGCTGAAGAGGAGACTTCCTCCAGCAGCTCCTTTTATAAATATTTTTCGATGCCAGTTAAAGGTGATAGATCTTAGCACTGAGTGGAAATTAAATCAAATAGAGCTCCACTAACCAAAAACAAAAATAAGGACAGACAATCCATTGGGAACTTCTTTGGACTTCAGGTGTGTTTCCACTCAAAAAGATGATACAGATTGCAAGGACAGAACCACTAAACCAATTACCTGAAACAGTGACCTGTGGGTCCTGTCCTGACAGCAATTTTATCTTGAGAGAATTTACTCGCACTACCCACAACCCTGCACCCTGGCACTCTCACCTAGCATATCTGACTGGGGTGGACCAAGAAATGTTCCAAAAATGGAACTTTTATATCCCCCGCAGGGGTACAAAGCACAGAGCAAATGGCATGACTCAGATACTGCCTGGAACATAAAATCAGCATATTAAACTAGATCATCATTTTATAGATTATTTTTAATTGAAAAAAAAAAAAAAAGAGATAAAATACAGAAGCCAACCAACCTACATATTTGGCCTTCAGATGAATTTTTGGTTTTACGTGACAGCTTTTTCCCCTACTTAAAAATTTGCATAAATACTGTCAAGACAGGACACGCATGGTAAAGAATATGCAAAAGCCAGAGCTAAGCCCAGCTGCCTGCCTCTCCCACTGTGTTCTGCCAGGACAGTGGATATCAGCAGGGGCTGGTACTGGGAGCAGTCCCTGCTTCTTCATGTCACTAGGTCAGGGACTTGGTCCTGCTGGCACACAGCCTTCCCTTTAGTGAGCCTTTTTTGACAGACCCTAAATGGAGAGCCTAACTTCAGTTTGCTCAGCCCTTTTCCTGCACAGTCACTATGACAGTGGAGAATGAGGGGTTGCTTATTTTCCTGTGAGAACTGACAAGAATAAGCTTCAATGTGACCTCCCTGCCAGGAAGCTGCTGCCATCCCCCTGCCAAGAGGGGAGAGCAGGAGCAGTGCGGCAGGGAAAGGTGAGGACGCTGGAAGGAAGGTGTCAACATGAGGTTGTGTTTACCCACACAAGGGCACCCTGTGCGATTTCACACAGATTTAATTCAGCTGGTGCAAACTCCCGTGCAGACACTTACTTGGGGTTCAGGGAGGTTTATCTCTGCTAACAGGATTAAGAAAGGTTTAAGCTAAACCAAAAGAGAAGAATGCACACAAGCACTTTCACGGCTTACAAAATAAACAAATACAGAGCAAATCTGACTTTAGACATGGCCAAAGCAACCAGACCTCCCTTCCCAGCATCCCTCCTCACAGAGAACATTTTACCTAATGCTGTCCTCTTTGCTGCTTTTCCTGCTGCAACCCTACCTTACCACCCACTCAGTACAGAAAATTGCTGCACTTTACACCTACATACTAAATGACTTACATCACTTCAGAATTTGGCCCCGGTAGCCACACTGGCATGTGAAGAAGTGTACAAAACATCTAAGCAAAGCGGGTTTGTCCCTCTAAGATGGCAGTGGGCAGCAGAGTGTGCCTGTGCTGCGAGAGCCTGGCAACGTGCTGCAGTAGTAAGAGCCAAAGGCAATGCAGAGAGAGGCTCCAGCCGCTATGCCGCGTTCAGGAAGCTATTGCTCAAACCAGGTCCCACCAAGGCTTCCAAAATCCCTACTGGTGGGAAAATACCTCCCATTTAAAGTCCCTTTTCAGTGAGGACACTTGCACAAGTTAATTGAAAGGGCATTTGCTGCCTGCCCAAGTAGTACTGCTGCCATCTGTACTGAGCTCTACAGTGGTTCAGCTGGAGGTACAACGTGACTGAGCAGTGAAAGCAAAGTTTACTGCATCCTCCTGAAAGGGCAGGGTGGATCTCCATCTGCAGGGTGCGGTTGCCTTGAGATGGAATTTGGTTGGGACTCAGGGGTAATATCAGGAGTCCCGTGATGTTCACTCTCGAGAGGTGAGGATGTTGGTTTTACATTTTTTCCAAAAGGTTAGGAGTTGTGGTGAGCCTAATCATTCTGGCATGTCAGCTTGTGCTATCTAGGGGGAAGAGCACCACCTTCTGAATTACCAAGTCAAATTGACTGTAGCAATCAACTTTTCCTTCTAAGTCCCCATCCAAAACCAAACAGGCCCAACCCTGCTTAACTTATGAGATCATAGCCCAAGGCACTGTAGCTCTCTGGGACATCACTGCCACACCCATCAACTACAAACATGTGCAGGGATGGTACAGATCTCTCCCAGATTTTACATACACAAAGATCTCTGACCAATGACATAAGCCCACTAGAAAGTGCCTGCAGCACCTCTCCAAGGTGGTAGGTAGCCAGCAGAGCCATGGAAATAAGGACAGAGCAGTGGAGTCATCAGGAACATGTGCTGCACAGGGCTCTAAACTCCCCTGGCTGGCTCCCAGTGAAATCCTCTTGCCCAAACTGGTGCTTGTCATTCAAAGGCTGCCTTTTGTGAACCCTGCTGCACCAATGCTTTGCTGCTGCTCAGCTCCACTCCAAGTAGCGTATTCATCTTCCCATCATCACTTCAGAACCTATTTGCATTGTTAAATCACTAAGAGAAATTGTTTTTCCCTTGATATCTTTAAATCAAAGCTGCCTGAGCTAGAGATTTTTCTTTTGTTAAAGCATGTTAGTACCTTTAATGGGTTTCTCAAACGCATAATCCACACCTTGCACTTCAGAAGTCATAAAGACTTATTGTCCCACATTGCAGGCCTGGCCCAACACCCCCTGAAGCAAAAGCAAAAAGTTCTCATTGACTTTTTCTTGGATCTGGCCTTTTCATAGCATTAGTTCTCTGATCTCAATGTAGAAACCATCACCATTGCTTAAAGAAGTAACTTTATTCATCCATACCTTACATGTGACAAAATAGAGGCATGACAAGCTGCAGATTTTTGTGAAAGGTCAGGCTGTGACTCTAACTCTAAGCTGAGATCAGAAGGTCTGAACTCTGGACCCAAGATAGCTCTTCAACTACTACCTACCACTTTCCATTAGGTGCTTTGCAACACAAAGAACCATGAAACACAGAAAGAAAAGGAGAAAAAATAGCTATTAATCCTCTCCTACCTACGACAAGAGTACTGCTGCCTGGAGTATGTAACTGATACATCTGATGACCATTTCATAATTCTCATCATCTTGGGCATTCTGCTTGACAGCCTTGTACCTGGGAATTAGTTCCATTCAATAGTTTCACAAACAAAATCAAATTAAATAACTGAGAATATGTATACTACTTCTGCAGGCAGCAAAGCTAGGAAGAACTGGCATTAGATACAGCAGAGGATCCGAAGTCAAAATGATCTCGATATGGAAAAATTGCAGGGGAGGTTTAATTCAGTAAAAATCAGCAAGATACTATGCTTGTAGAGGCATCCTTCTTCCCTGATCAACATAGGTACGGTCTTGACTGGTGGATTGCCTCTAGCCTGACTCACCCTTCAAGAAAGAGGTGGACAGACCAGAGTCCAGAGAAAAGCAGAAGGCTGGGAAACACTATCTCCAGCAACCACATGAGCTGGGGTGTTTAGGCAAGGGGAGAGCTGGTTAAGAGGAGCAAGAGGGACATCTTCAACTGTGCAAAAGGCCATGCAAGAAATGGGTTGGACATCAGGCCTTCCAACCAGCCCTCCTCCAGTGGCTGTATGATAACTTCACTTTTGATTCCTGGTGCCATTTCTGTAACAATTGTATGCTTTCTGGCTGAGAAAGAAACTTGAAGTATAATTTAAGGGTAATATAAAGGTTAAAAAAGTTGAAGTTAAAAAAAAAAAGCTTGAAAAAAGTTTGTCTTATGTCATGATTTGGCTCATGCTGGATGAGAAGATCCAGAATTTTTTATCACCTTTTGGCAATGCTTACTTGCTTCCCTAAAGGGTTTTAAAATGGCACTAACGTTACATCAACCATGTTTGCTCCTCCCATTGTCTATGTTTTTACTGACCTGGATATCTTGAACCTGATGGAGCTTTCCAAAGCACCCAGACTGCACAGGGGCGGGGAGCCCCTCTCTCTATTATACTGCAACTTAGCACCAAATTATTCCTTATTTTTCCGCAGAAGTTTCTAAAGCTCAATCTGATTTGCTCTGCACTGACCTATGTAGGTCTTGCAGCACTCTTCACCTCACAGATTTCACTCTTTGTGCCCAACAACCATTAACATTCAGAGTAAATTTTCCCTCAAGGTATGAGCTTGGCTTTCTTTCAGAGCAGTCTCATTTTCCTACATTCATGCACACTTGTATTTCCTTAAAGAGCTTGAACTCCCATTAAATAACAGAGTGTAAATGACAAGTGTTAAAATAATTATTTTAACCTATTCTCATTCAGTAGGCGCCCTACTTCCCTGCAGACTGGGCACTGTCTCCAGCCTACTCAAAAATCTGTGTCCTTATTGAAACCAGCATCTCATTTTTATCCTGATTTTCAGTTCCTTGTAGACAACAGAAAATATAGCAACTTGTGTGGATCACATCTAAAACCACGTGCATAAGTTCAAAGATAATTATCCTTTTAGTTGCTAAATGCTGTGCAAAGCACACATTTAACAGCTAAAACTGATTTTAATCTTTGCTTAATTCTTTTGCCAGAGAGTCCCATTCATAGTGAGGCAGCTGTCTAAATATCTCGGCCCCTTGGGGCGAGGAGACATGGGAGCCTCTTGCAATGCTCTTGAGTGACCCCAGCTGGCTACTCCCCCGGCAGCACCCAAGACCCCCTTCCAACTCATTTGGGGCAGAGGATGCCGGTGGGGGTAGGCCCCCAAAAAGACGATTTATCTGTGAAGTACAAAAATTGTCTCTTTCCTCAGTTCAGGTAACCCTTCTTAAAGTTGTAACAGAAAGTTGGGTAGCAAGAGTGGTAAGATTAATGCAAAGTAATGGCCTTACTATTGAGGAATTACGTGGATTTATACCCCACTGCCTTCATGCTGGCTAGGCACGAAACCATCAGTCACTGCATCCTTTGCCCCATATGACAGTTAATAGAGTCTCTCCTTTGGGTCTAAAAAGCCCTGAACAGCCAGAGGGCAACTGCAAATGGTGGGACAATTGCACGATTGTTGTACCCAAAAGCACAAGGCTAATATTTTTTTCTTTCATAACACCTTGTCTAAGCTTTGCCATGCTATGAGCATCGTCTTGTAATTATACCCCTTAAAAGCAAGTAAATAGGGATTTTTTTTTTTTTTTTAAATCATCTCAAATGGCCTTCTGCAGCATGTGATTAAACATTAGTGCTTTCTATAGGCGGGCAGTATACATACATCCAGAGAAAGAGATGATGCAAGGACACAACAACAACAACAAATTAATCTGCTCTCTGCAACAGTCACCAAGGTTTATTTACTCTAGTGTCTTATGTTCTCCAGTATTTAGAAAACCAAGACATTACTGCATAACCAGATGATTACCCCTGCATGTGGGATATGTAATGCACCGAGATGGGAAGGAGCTGAACTAAGGAATATGCCTATGCCTGTGATGTGATGAGAAAATATGCTTTGCTCCTTCTCAAAAAGGTTGGTGCATTCCTCAGCTGCAGACCAAGACTGACTATCATTTTAGTATTAAAATGCACATTATGCTTTTTTATTTTTGCTTGACCAGTTTCTCTCTTATTGGCCCTTAGGTTCTAAAATATAGGGAGTGGCATAAAAAGTGCATTATCTTCAATACATTCTTGACACTTAATCAGGCAAGGCTTTCAGTTACAACTGCTTGCTAGTCCTTTCCTCCCTCAGACCCTAGGAGCCCAATGTCTTGTGCTAGGAACTGAGATGAGAGCTGGGAAGCAAAGCTGGGAGAGGAGAGGACACAGATTGCAAGAGATGTTTGGAAGGCAAACAGCCACCACAAGACAACATTTTACTTTCAGGCCCACGTTCAGACAGTCTAAATTGTCAGTCAATCCTTCTGCCAAATATTTCCCATTAGGTGGCTCTGAGTGGCTCCCTGCTCAGCACCATACTTCGGTCCCAGGAATGACTCCTCAGAGACACAGTGCCGAGCAGGAGCACTAAGGGCTTAGGAGGAGTTCAAACACCCTCCAAATGGCAGGGAGTTTTATTCACCTACTCATTTACCTAAGCTGTACAGTTAGCTAATAGCTTGCACAGCACTTTGAAAAGGGAACTCTCTAGACAGAGGAGCATTATAATTACTCATATGAAAGCTATCATGAAGAAAAGACTTTTTTTATTTTCCACCAGGTTCCATGTAAACCCAGTATCTCCATGTCTGAAAGACTATTAGCTCACACAAGTATGATAAAAGCCTGGTCTTGAATAAAGAGCCAATGGGGCTCAAAAATTACACCTAAGAAATGAGAGAAATGATTGCCTAGGAACTGAGACTTAAAAAATAACAACAAATCCATTTGGGATCCTTCAGACTTGCCTGCGAGCCTTGCAGTCACCTTCATAAGAGTTCACGCCCACGCTACGATTATACAAGTCCTCTTCTCTTGCAAAATCAAGCAGAAAACACAGTCTACCACAAGACAGGTAATAAAAACATGAGATTGACTACTTTACCCTCAACATTGCTACTATTCCCAATTTGAGATACCTTTTCCCAGCTTTTATCATCCAGGAAATGCTACCCTTTCCTTCTCATGTGACATTGGTGGTTGCTGAGGGCCTCCTACAGCTGAATGATGGGCTCAGCACTTGCAGGACACAGCTTCAGATCAGTGTTCTCGGCTGGGTGGATAAAAATACAAATAAATCAAACCACAACCAAAAAAGCCTCTGGCAATCTAGAAGAAAGCCAATAGTCATTATATTCTTCTGCAGGGTGTGAACTTTCCCTGTCCTTACTGATTTCTCTTAATAAGCAATCATCAAGCACTGATAGGAATTTTTTGCAGGAAATGGGAGTACAATGTGTTCATTAGAAAAACACCAATACAGCAGGCAGCCAATATGAGCCACTTGACATTTCAGGAAATTAAGTTATACTGTGGTCCCAGCTTACAAGTTCAGCAAGACCCACGAGGGAACTCTTTGGAGACCTGCTGTGCTTTCATTTCAAATGTGACAGCCACACGGACTAATTGAGGGCAGTAGCCATGTGTGCTCTCTCACAGCCATCCTGCTGCCCTTCCTCTCTCCCAGCAGCTCCTGCACTGCTCAGAGCCTGCGTGCCCCAGCCAGCTTTGTCTTTTAGATGCTGAGCATGCTGTTCTGGGGGTGAGAAAAAAAAGGATTTGGAAGGTCAAAAAACCCCAGGGAAAACAATAACAGAGTTTCAGAGAAAGCCTCAGATCTCTGTCAAACAGAGCTGAATGTATTTTTTGGGATGCCAAGTTCAAAGCCCAAAGCATCTCACCCCTGGATGACAGATCACTTGGGGATTGCAGGTATTACAACTACAGACTGGGGAGACAGGGTCAAGCACTGAAGCTCACAAGCTGAACAGATTTACAGGTTGCTTTTGTCCACATCATTGCCAATAAGGCAGAAAGGAGGAAGTTGAGCAACAGCAGTATATGGGCCAGCTGTGTGGGAGATGATAAGACAACCATCCTGAAATGAAGGGAGCAGCCACAAAGGCTGGCGTTTGTTCAGCCATATTCCTGTGGGAGCTCACGCTGATAGACACAGGGACAAGTCACAGTGAGCCACCTTGTAGAGAAACATCCTCTTCTTCACCTGAGACAAGGTTGAAGCCAGTTGGGGAAGCTGTGAGGTGCCACCCATGGGCCTGTGTCCCAACAGGCTTTCACCTGCTAAGGTGGCAAGAGAAAGACAGCTACAGCAAAGACAATACACCCTTCCTTTGTGAGGAGGACAGAGAAAAGAGGGAACTCTGGAAGCTCCCGGGGACAGTGCCCAGGCAGCCCCCCTCTCAAGGAAGTGCCACATATTCTCTTCTGGTCAAAATTTGCTTTGTGTGACCAAGGGCTGCACAGATAGAAACACAATTCAGGTCCTCAAGGCTCTTGCCTGCTCTCCACTTTTTCCCGTCCAAAATACTTGGACCATCTTGGAAAGCTTGCAGGATTGCCGCCAGTACTGCTACTATTCCCAGTTAAAGGTACCTTTAAGGTATCACATAGGAAACTACTACTTCCTCCTCCTGTTAATTTGGTGGGTGCTGAGGGTCTCCCTTTCAGGCCACTGAAGTGATCAGTGCTTGCAGGATATAGCTTTGGACCAATTTGGGAGGGGTAGCTGCCCCACTGCTGCCTCAGTATTACCCTGTGCACACAGCCTGGCTAGGAAGGGCTTCAATACCCAGCTCAGCCTTCAATTTGCTGTGTGACATCAGGCAAGCAGACAAAACAGAGGCCAGAGAAGCTGAAAAGATCTGCTTGAGAGATCACCCAGCTGGTCAAGAGGGGATCAAGAAGCAATCCGTGCCCCCCAGTCCCCATCTTCCTGACAGCCCTGCTCCTGACAGAGGAGCAGTCAGGGACGAATCAAACCCAGCAAGCTTCAATGAAGCATTATGAGATTGTAAAACAACCCAGCTACCAGACCAGCCTAACCAAGGAGCAGCGAAAGCCTTTTGGGGAAGGGGCATTGAGAATCCCATCATCTTCCATCCCATGTAACATCTGCTCCATCATTTGCAATGGGCTCATACAGAGAAGTCACATGAAGGTAAAACACTTAATTAAAACACTAATGCTGCAAACATTCACCTCTGTGTAGGCGTGGAAACCTTCAAGTTTCCTTTTTATTATACGGATGAGATCCTGCTTTTCATTGGCACAATAGAAAATAGCCACAAAAATTCCACACACACAGCATCAGACCCCATGACCAGCCTCAACATGCAGAGCGTCAGTAATAAAACACACCCCTACAGGGATTTAGCACTTTGGCTTGTGCTCAGCTCGGGGACTTGGGCAGGACTTTCACTCTNTGCTGATGGGACTGTGGGTTTGCATGAACAAGATGGGGCCAACTGCATGTGTGTGTGTGTACTGCATCTACCCTGGAAATCAAACAGCAGCTCTAGAAAGGGCATCCTGGGAAGGGCCCTCACATGCCAAAGGAGAAATTCGGGGAAATATTCTTTTATTAAAACAATTACAACAGCTGCTGCATGTACTTCCTTACACACACATGCAGGCACACCCCCCTTCCTGTCCATCACACACATCCCCTCTGCCACAGTCTTGCACAACCAGGTGACAAAGTAGTTTTCAACTTCATTCTGTGCAGGATCCACAGCCCTTCTCTTAGCAACACGCCATACATCCCTGGTGCATTTGTCTCCCTCACACCTACTGTTCCCAATGAAAGTCCTTCCCTGTCCTCTCCCACCAGTAGAAAGCAAGTCTCCAAAGTGCACACACAGGGGAGGTTGTGTGCTGGCACCACAGCAGGCACTGCAGCCAAGAGGGCAGGCTAGAGAGTACCGAGGGTCTGAAATGGCCAGCCAAGGCAAGGACTTCCCAGGGATTACTGAAATGGTGTCCTTTCCTATAGACTCCATTTTCCTCCCTTGCTAGCTGTATTTTCCCATGAACTGAAGTGGTGGTGTCCTGCAGCACTCTCTAATCAATGGTTAAGTGACGGGTAACACACCAAAGTTTGAGACTTAGGTCTTTGCCAAACACCTCTGTGCTCATTCATGTGCATGGAAAAATAAAATAACAGAAAAGATATCCAACTCCCCATAAAAATTTGCAAAGCTTCTTCCACAATGCCTGGAAACCTTCTCCCCTAGGGTCCTGGTTAGACTAGTTGCAAGGTGCAATTCCTGATTTTCCACTACACCCTTCCATTGTATTGTCACTTTCTCCTTCCAGCTCTACTCCACCCACATGTCTGAGCTATCCTGCTTTGGCTTTTTATCTGGTATCTTGTCTGGAAGCTTGACTGGGATGGTCTCCTTGCTAGCTGTCTGTGTAGCATCCACCAACATGTGGCAGTGATTCACATCTAAAGGCTTCAGGAGGGAATCTGGTAACCCATAATACTAAGGGGACATGCAACTATGCTGTCATTTCATTGAAAAGTCTGCAAAGAGGCAGGAAAATGCAGACACATTGGTGTTCCTCCCTCCTCTTACACATGCTCCCCACCTTCCCAGTTTACCTGCAATGCAAATGGAGTTTGGGAAGAGCTCAGGGCTCCAGGCAGGACCACTGAGCGGGCCAGGCCATCCCCGGACACACTGCATGGTGGCATACCTCTATGCTTCCCACAGGTGTCTGCAGGGCTTAATCTGCAAATTGATCCAGGTGGACAATTACAAGAAAGATGGGGCTCCAATACATGATGGAGTGAGACAGGAGGGAAGGCTACAGGTATACAGTGCTGGAGCCTAGTAGAAAACACATAGGCTAAGATTGTCAGCTTCATTTTTACCTTCAGAGCTGCTGCTTACACTTTCGCCTGGCCTTACACCCTACCATGGCAGAACAGGTACCAGATGCTGTTCTTCAGGTCTGTTAGGATGACACCTTTGCTTTGTGTAGATGTTGACAACCACACTTGCATACAAAGCAGGGCAAAATCCAGCCTAGGCTCTAGAGCACCGCTCCAATGTGATCACTGGAGGCTACATTTCAGCTTGCAGGCACCACCCTGCAATGGGGTACCATGATGCTACAGCATATACGGCAAACGCCATCTTGTTCAAGGCAGGCACACGCTTACTTTATCCTCCATAGCTGGTCTATCTATGAGAATGGTCTTCTCCTGAACCAGCCAACTCTTTGTTCATTTGGGGTGTGCTGGGAGAAGCAAGAAGGCATGCTCCAGGTAATTGCCATTTGCCTTTGGACAGGATGCTCTCTCTCTTCACATAAGTACACTCTGTCCCTTCCAAGCAGGCTCTAGTACCAGAAACAGAGGGATATTCTGATCAAGACCCAGACTGAGTAACAAGAAATTTGGAGTTCAAGCATTTTTCTAGTTAGACTTGCTTGTGACAAACAGCTGCAACTCACTACGCCTTAACTTCTCCACAAGGAAACTGGAGGGATATAAGACTTCCAAAGTTCCAAGAAATCTAAAATGGACAAGGGTTAAATGGTTGCTAATAAATCCCAGTAGCTCCCCACTTGCCTCAGCAGCATCTGTCCACATGCAACTGATATCCAACTAGCCTTGGTAATAAGGGGTCAATAAGCAGACAGAAAACCTTTTGACCTGCAAGACAGCCATCATTCGGCCCGTGGAGGCTTGCAAAATGCTCAAGCACCTTTAACAACAGTGCTTCAGCTCTGAGATTTGAAGAAGGGTGAAAGCATCTGCAATGGGCTTATAGAAGGATGCATAAAGGTCTCCCAGAAACATGACACCTAGATGGGCAAAGCATTAATGTCTGTGAAATGTTTCTGTAGGGGAGAAAACTGGCTGAAGCTGTGAAAGATCTAGCTCAGCATCTCGGTCCATTGCCCAAAATAACAAGGTGGTGGCATGTGGGATCCTCCCCCACCAAGCCCGCCAGCAAATGCCCCCAGAAATCCCAGCGTGCGTTCACCCCTGTCATCACGCTTTGCTAGGTATTAGTGGTGGACAGCACCCCACCCCGAGAAAACATGGGGCATTCTTGGCACTTCGCCCTGAAGGCAAGGTCATCAGACATTGATGACAAATTCTTTGCCTGCCATATCCACAGTGGTATGCAGGGGAACATGATCCTGCCCCAAGCAAGAGCCAAGTTTGATTAGGGCTGATTGCTCCAAGATCCTTCCTGTGAGGATATTGCAAAGAGGGAGTCACTGGCCACCTGAAACGAGCCCAGAGACAAGAACATGAAGGCTTGCAGGGAGTTTGGCCATGTCTCCCAAAGATAAAAAACAGAGTGGTGGAGCCCATGGGAAAAGATGCTCTTTCTGGTTGGAAGTACAGCGGAAAGTGGCACTTCTGATGCCCTACAACCCAGCATGCACAAGTCATCACAAATAGACACGGCAGAGCCTTCCAGGCATCCCTTCCAACTTGGTGCTGACTTGGCCCTTGGAACAGAGAAACTCTGGCCTTTTCCACAATGATTTGCCTCACACAAGGCTCAAATACTTGGCTGAGCAGAGCTGGGATCCATCCTTATTCTCCTTCAGGCACCCTCTGTGGGACCTTGAATGGATCCTGTCTTTACCCTGTGCTTCAGTTCTCCACTGGGGACAAGGCTTTTTCTCACCTCAATGGAGAGCTGTGCCTAAACATTGAGAGGACACTCTAGTAGCACGGTGATGGCCTCACCCCACCCCAGCCAGCTCTGGGGCACATATCTTTTGAAGCTTTCCCTCCTTTTGCTCTGCAGCAGCATGGCAATGCCATCACAGATGCCTCGCAGATCTGCTGAGGTCCATAGGGCTCCAAAGGAGTCAGGAGGGAAGAACCAGGCCAATGTGCAAGGCCTCCATGGTGCTTCTGTACCTCCACCTCAGCAAAGATGCCCAAGAAATGACAGCTCAAGTCCAAATTATATTTATGTTCGCTGTGTGCAAAATGCGTCTCCATCTTATGTGCCATCTTTCTTCTCCCTGTGACAGAAACCCACCCTGCTTCAGCCAGCAAACAACAAAGGAAACTACACAGGCAGCAAACACTGACAAAACCCTAAAGCCTCCCCCCCACCATTACCCCCACCGCCATCTGTTTTGCAAATGCAACAAACTAAACAACACCCCCCCNGTACATGCATCCCTGTGCCAAAGTAAACAATCTCATGGCTAGTTTACATCAAAAAAGTGCATTAACTTCATTGTAAGCAAAGGAACAACAAATTGGTTCAAAGCCTGCCACAGTACACTCTGTGGAAACACCCCCCACAGAGAAGACAGGAGTAAAATAACCATAGTGGGACCTTCAATGCACACTCAGCCTGGCACTCTTACCTTCAAAACAGCTTAGGAAATACAAACCTAGTGTTCCTACACCTGTCACGTAGATTATGTGCCAGCCAGCTTCCCACTATTGCTGCAGGTTTAGTGGCAGTGCAGTGTAAAAGGCAGCAAGGATCATCCAGTTAACACAGGGAGAAGGGATTACATGGCCCTCTTGCCTGACTGCATGGGAGAGGTGGTTATGGGCTGGTTGAGAGCTGCATCAGGTGCAGAAAGCCACTGCAACGCAATGTTCATGCACCCATTCACAGCAACATGATGATGCAGTGATGGAGAAAAAAAAAAAAGGAAAAGAATTGTGCTTTCTTCACATGGAGCTTCCTTTTTCTTTGGGTTCACGTGCAAGCACTGAATTCTGGGATATGAGCAAGTGTCCAACAATTCAACCCAAAACTGATCTTCAGCCAGTGCAGACCACCAGCCTGACAGTAGAAAGGGCTGGGGAGGGAAAAGATGACTCTCCCATTTCCACATCAGGCTATGAGCTGGCCTGCCTTTGGCTCTGATGATTCCTGAGCTGGAGGACCACCTCCTTTGGGAAGAGTCCTAGAGCCACGGCTCCAGCTGCAGTCTCAAGTTTGGCTGGATGCAGGCTGAGGACAACCCCACTTAGACTGGGCCAGAAATACCACCTGGAATTTGGCTTCAGGGGCTCACGATTTGAGGTCTATTCTTTCAGTATATCAACCACCAAATTCAGCTCTTTATAAGGATATGCTTCAGTGTGCCCTAAGTGAATTCAGATGAAAAGCCAACCTTAGACTGAAGGAAGAGTACTCAGATAGACTTTTCCACCAGTTGAGAAACAGACTTTAGTTAAACCTGTGCAATTTTCCCAAAGAGACAGCATTGTGCAGCTTGAACTCAGCAGCTCCTGCCAGAGCCCAAAGCTGGGAGATTTATGCAGGTCACTCATTAACTGGCTCTAGTACAAACTTCTTTCAAGTTGTCCATGCTCACGTCACGTTTCAATTACCAGGACCCATAAAAAGAGGTTTTTCGATCCAGACTATAAAGAACTGCAACCCAAATGCATGTCCCAGAGCGTTGGCTCACCCATGTCACTACCAGGAGTACAAAAGGTGCCTCCCACAGAGCAGAAGTGGGCTGCTCAATGACACTGCCCCCATAGATCAGTATGGCACTTCTCAAAAGCTGCTACAAAAAAAAAAAAAAAAAAGGAAAAAAAGAAAGAAAGAAAAAAAGAAAAACCCCTCCCTATAATCACTTCAAAACACATTGATTTGGAATCAAAATGAAGAGAACAGATTATTCTCACATGCCCCAGCTCCTGCAGAGACCCGTGTAAACCCACACGGCACCCCAGGGCTAGTGCAGAGACTTGGGAAACAGTCTGAATCCCAGGGGCCTTGCTAAGTATCACAGACAATTCTCTTTGGTATCAGTTACAGCAAAGGAATCAGGGAAGACGACACATTAAAGAAGGGCAATAGAAAAAAAAAAAAAAAGTTTTTTCCTCTCATTACACACTCCTGGAGGTGGCATACTGCAGAGAGCAACTGAATTAAGCAAATGCGTTCCAATGTTTTAGACGTATTGATTATTCAATGGTCTCCTGTTAAATCAGTAGCATTAAAAGCTCTTATGTAAAGGACATAGCTGAAATAGATAGAGCTAGAGTTTGGATACAGTCTATGCTGGCATAAATCACAACCAAGTCCATGGATAAGAACAGAATTAGGAGTGGATACAACGAGTACACAAAAAATACTCAAGGCAGCTTACAGATTTAATGCATTCTGCTGATAGTGGTGGTGGTGGATGTTTTTTATTTAATCCAGAGAGCTTTTGGGCATACAGAAAAACAGAAGTAGGTAAGGCTAAACCTAGATCCCACTGCAATTTGAGGAGGTTTGTCTATCAATTTCTACGGCTTGCAGCACTTGCTTCTGAAGGCAAAGTTCAAATGAGTATTGCCCAGGTGGCACTATACAGTCCCCACTTTGCTAATCCTCATGCTGGAGCAGCCAACAAATTGGCAAAACTAGTTCAGATGGCAGTCAGAAGAGGGATGGAAGCAGCACACAGTTGCCTTGGAGTTATCCAGGGTTATCTACACATCATGCTGTACGCTCCCTGCTTCTCATAATTAGAGTGTCTAGACAGGAGATGATGCTGGTGAAGCAGCAAGTAAAAGGGTTTTGCAGAGTTTTTCAGAGGAGCCCAGCTAAAACAGTGATTACAACAGAATGACAGACACACGACTTGCAGAACCCAGCTGAGATTAGAGCCAATTTTGACCTGAGTAACCCTTCACATCCTGAAAAAGCTGCTGAATCAGAGCACTGATGGCTCAAGCACTCAGGAGGGTTCAGGGCTTTTGAACCAGCCTCAGACTGGAGGTTTCTGCAAAAGTAATTGCAGCTGTGTCTCAGATTCATCCAGATGCTGGCATTTAGCAGCCTCAACTTGTGTAAACCAGCTTCACTCCACTGAAGTCAACAACAATTGACACCAGCTGAGAATCTGGCTCTCGGTGTGGTTTAAATATAGTCTAAAGAAAGAGAACTTACAGAAGCATTGCCCAATTCCTCATGTCCATTTCCCCCTTGGGGTAGGGCTGAATAAGATGAATTTTTTCTTTTTAATTTAGCTCCAGTTATTTTTAACAACAGCATTATGAGCTCACATTTATTACAGCACCTTCCATCCTCCAGGAGCCAGGCTGCCTTTCAGGCTTCACTAGGAATCACAGAGAGACACGGACATGGTGCTCTGTACAGCACCGGGATGGAACCACTTCTGGATGCAACACAGCGGATGCTCAGCGCACACAGAAGCCTGGCCACAAACACAACAAATCATTGAGGGGACTAAAACAATTCAGCTTCAGCATTGCAAGAGCAAGCCCCAGCCATTTGCAGAAGGAAGCAATCCAAGCAGCAGTTTCAAATCCTCCCTTGAGCTGGCCAGAAGATGGACATGAAGTTTTTACAGCCACACAGGGTGTCATGATCACACACTGTGGCCCTACACGCACAACACGAGGCCAGATTACCACACATACTGCTGGGGAAAGGCAAACATGAGTGACCTTTGAGAAAGGAAGAGTAGCTGGATCACTCCTACTGTGACAAACCAGGGCTCTGCTGGCATTCACCCATCCCTTTAGCTCTAACATCCCTGCAAAGCCAAGGGATATGGCCCTGAAGCCAGTTATATGGCAATCTCTATGTGCATCATTACCAGGCTGTGATTCTCCAACACTTTAGCCACACTGCAGTGACACTTATACTGATTGCTAACCAAGGTGGGGGCTGGGGGCGGCGGTCATTGGTGCCAGTGGCAGGAGACATGTTTGCTTCAGAGGAGCTTCAAAAAGCTCAAAGGTCTAACATCCCTGTTTGGGAGCAGGTGGGGTGGTCACCAACTCCTTTTCAATACAAGAGAGAAACTGGGAAAGTAGAACAGGAAAAATAAGTTGTCTCATGGGCTTAAACCTGTGCAGTTATGCTAGAGGTAGAGTGACACCAAGTTTTGTCAACAGTGGTATGGTCCCTTTTTTCTGGGCTTAGACTAAGAAACTAGGTCCCACTCAGATGCTGCCATATGGGAACTGCTCGGAAACAGAATCTTGCAGACAGTTCCCCTCAAGCCACCACAGAGCAATGGAAATGCAACAAATAAAAGCTGTGGCCACCACCCAAATGCTCCATCAAAGACATGAACTCTGGCCTCTTAAAAAAAAAAAAAAAAAAAAAAGAGAGAGAGAGAGAAAAAGAAAACCAACACAAACAAAAACCTCAGATCCATTAATGAAAAATAAAGCACAAGGCAAGGGGTGATGAAAACAAATAAAACTAAGGCTGTAAAATGCCTGGTATGTAAGATGTGTTGAAACTTGCTGCTGACAGCAGCTTGAGCAGACATTCACATGCAGCCATTCATAAGATGCACAGTAATTACCTTCTCCGGGAGGCTGTATTATGATGATTTCTTTAAGCAGAGCACAATATCTCTAGCAACAGGATATAATTACAGCAAAGGATATGCCTCTTAACCTCCTTCCACCCCCCCAGCCAGCTCAGGGAGAGAGCTGGGAGCCGGGGGCTCTGTGGGGAGGATGAAAGTAGTTTACCCTGTGCTACTGCACTCATTACCTAGAGCCAAGCATGCTTTTGATGGGAGATTGCGGTGGCATTGCTCTTGCAGGAACCCGACCTCTCTCCCCCTCAGCTTAGGGTGGAAACAGTCCCAACACTGCGGGACTTTGACAGAGCTGGCAGCGGCCACCAGGCCACCAGAGGAGTTCGGCACAGCCAGCCTGCTCTGGGCCGACACCTCAGTGGTAAATAAATAAATACCAAAAATAAACAGGCAAGGGAATGACTCAGAACTGGAACGTGCTGGCAGTGCTGTGAGGCGGCAGGACGTTCCACCTCCAGAGTGGGACCTTGCTGGCCCCAAATACCCCACTGCAGAGCCCCTTTGGAGAGCGAGCACGCTCTAGAGAAAAAACCCAAGGCTTGCAGATAAGGACTGGCACCATGTCCAGCATGGGCTGTAGTGTCTCCAAGGGATGGATGCCACCTCCTGGTGATTACCTGGCCCACCTGCAGCCTCCAAAATGCCAGAGTTGGTTCTTCCAGCTCAGCTCCCTGGGGCCGGCTCTTCTGCTCCACTTCCACAGCCCTCCTGCAGAGAGGCACAGGAAATCCTATTGCTGCAGCTGTAGGATTAATTCCTGTAGGGTCCAGAAGTAGAGAAAGATGCAGGCAATGAGAGAGACCTAGCAGCTGTGTGCTCAGCCAAGGGACCTGGTCTCTCACATTGCCTCCGTCCACTCCCATTACTCACTTCTCCAGATTTCTCTGGGATGGTAAAATGACCAATGCAGTCAATGGCGGTCAGTAAGATTTGCTGCACTAGGAAACAAGTGAAGTGTGGTGAAGTCCCATTTGCAGACCAGCAGGAAGGAGGCTGTGAGCACCATGACTTGCTCCTTGTAATTATTTCAGTCATCAGTCCTAGGGGTAAAAGCAAAGGGTTAACCCCTGGTCTCGTGCCTCTCCACTCCAAACCAAAAATGCAGTGCTGCATTTGACCCTAGGCTCTGTTGTTTCTAGCCCACACACTGATTATCTGAAAATCAAAATAGGAGCTCAACCTTCATTTTCCAAAAGCATCTGGAGCAGCAGTGCTCAGTGGCTTGGGCTGTCCATGCCAGATACTGAGAGCTGAGAGTCTGGGAGGTTTTCGGAGCCCCTTTTTCCAAGATCCAGGCAGGTTTACTTCCCATTCCAGGGTAGAGGATGGTCTTTGTAGATGAGAGACTGGAAAGCTTCTTTCTCTAATATGAAACAACTAAAATGAAAGAAAACCCAACATTTTCCTCACTGGTCTGGAAACTGCATTACAAGTGAGAACCTGGTGCAAGTTTGCAAGCTGTGTTATCAGTAGGAGAATTTTCCTTCCCATTTACAAAGGGAAATTAATTTTGCATCCACCGGATGGCAGTGTGGGGAGAACAATCATATTAGTCGTAGTATTATTATTTTCCTTGTAAGCCTCTCAAAAGTGATTGCAGACACAGCAATTCATTGCTTATTAAGATCTTCCTGCATTACAACCAGGGAAAAAAATCTAGGTCTCATTAATAAACCATCTTCTAGGTTCTTTATAAGAGGACAGGCTCTGATTAGCCAAGATCATTCAAGAAATGATTTGGCTTGTCTGACAAAAAGAAATGATTGATTGGGAATGTGCTTTAAATAGTTCACTCTTTATAATAAAAACAAAGACTTTAGATAGAAATACAAATAGTAAGAAGGCACTATTCCTACTTCAGCAGAAGATAACTTAGTGCACCAGGCTGGCAGGTGCTGGCAGCATACACAAAGTTCACTTCAGAGTTCAGACTCCGCAGGACTGAATTAATTTAAGCCTGAAATGGGAACAGTTTCTGCAGCTTCCCTTGTCAAAACATTTCAATGAGCAGGGAAGTTTATTCTACTCTCAGTCGCGGCAGGACATTAGTTATCGACTGCAGAGAGCAGATTTTTGTTTCCTGCATACCATAAAGCTCTAAACAATAAATCTGAACGTTAAAATCCAGGTAAATAACATTATTGAAATCCATCGTATCAACAAGACGATCGCCCCAGAGTAGGACGCGGTGGAAAATTAGCAGAAACCACCACTGGGGAAGCCCAGCCACAGGCTATCCTACTGCCACTAGAGGGCAATAGCAAACAAGCGACCAAAAACTCGAGGCGAGGCGTTGATCGCGAGGAACGGGTAAAAAAATGTCAAGTTGTGTTTCCAGAGGCGGGAGCGGCGGCTTCCCGGTGCGCTCCGGTCCCGAGCTCCAGCTCCCCCGGGAGCGGCGCGGGGCCCCGCCGGCGCAGCCCTCGGCTCCCTCGACCCCCGTGCAGCCCGCAGGTAGCGCCTGCCCTCAGCTCCAGCTTCTGGTTCGTCTGGGTTAGTCAGTGGAAAATACTCACAGATGGTTTTGGTCTAGAAAAGAGCCACAAGGAGTGCTTTTAACGGCATGTGTTTAAGCACCATCAAATAGGTGGTCAGATGCCGCTCTGAACAGATGATTGATCCAACATAACACATCATTCAATTCCAGATGTTGCAGAGAGAGAGAGAAAGGGAGATGGAAAGACTTCAGCAGCCTGATCTATTTGGCTTGCTGAAGGGAAGGTTTGGAGGTGATTTGATCTAAATCTATTAACATTTCTCAGTGGGGGACTGTGAGAGATGCTAAAGGACTCCAAGAACCTAACAAACAAAACTCTAACTAGATCCAGAAGCTCAAAGTAAAAGCTGGATAAAATCAAACTGGAAATAATATGAGCATTTAAAAATTAAAACTTGCAACAATGCCAGTAGTTAATCACTTGAACAAATCATGTAGGGGAGAGTTTTATTCTCCACCCTTGGAGCTCTTAAAACAAGATTTGCTGTCTTCCTAAAATATGTGCTGTAGCTTAACAGTGAATTATTAGCCTTGATGCAGACATTACGGGTACAGGTCTCGTCTGAATGAGGCAGAAGGTGAGACTAGATTAGCAGCATGGTCTCTTCTTGTAATTACAGTCTGCAAATATCAAGGTTCTTGTCACAGAGAATTGTCTTTCAGCTGTAGGGGCTGACTCCCACCTTTGCAAACTCATTTCACAGGCTGCGTCAACACAGTAGTGACAGCAGCTCCAAGGACTCTGCCACAGAAGGAGCAGAGGTGGCCTTAGGCTAATGGGGTAGCTTCTGTTCCCTAGTCATTACCTGCCTCTTCAAAGAAAAAGAGTCTGAGCCTACAAAAACTGTTCTCTACACCAAACTGTCCAGGGCCAACAGCCAGGTCATTCTGTACCCTAGCTGGGATACTGGTTCCTGGGCTGTGGTACCAGCTGAGAAGAGGCTTGGCCAGGAACTGGTATGTGAGAGTGATGGAGGTGTGGGCCAGTTTCAATGTTTTGAGACACACAGAGGTTATTTAGCACAGAAAGTAATGTTTGCAGTGCCTACCCTTCTCCTTCCCAGTCCTGGGTAACAGGGAGATCTTCAGTGAAGGAAAACAAATTTATAGTGGATAGAGCTCCTTAGGAGTTGCACGGTGCACAGACAGACAGAGATCTGTGACTCAAGCATCCAAAAGCATCGTACCACTGAAACACCCCCAGACTCAGTCCAGCCCTTGTGCGCTGCGGGACAGACAACACCAACATAAACAAAAGCTCAGCCTTTCCCACCAGAGACACAGAACAGCGCTATTCCAGCTGTAAACTGTTTCCAACCTAACCAAATGTCAGTGCTGTACAAGACCGGACAGTTATAAAACAGACAGAATGTGATGACAAGGCATTGGCCTTTGCAACAACTCGGGGGCATTTCTCTGCGGAAGCAGTATGGGGTGGTGCAGGAGCAAGGCAGGTAGAGAGCAGAAGCACACAGCATTCGGTGCTCACACTCCTCTGCAGAAGGAGGGCTTGCAGATGCTTCTGAGTGTTTTGTCAAGGCTGAAAGGTGCTGTCAGCGAGCTGAGGGAGCTCACTAGGAAACAGCGCAGACACAACAGACATGGTATGCTGCACTGGACAGGAGACCATGGCTGCCTGTGCTGAAATGGGAGTGCTGGCCCACTACTACACCTGCCAGGCCTCCAAAGGTCTGCCTGCCATAGTGAGGGGGAGCTCAGCATGCTGGGCTGATGGCTGTTTTCTGAACTGGAAAAAAAATCCCACCAAATTAAAGCAAGAGGATTTGCTGTGAAAAGGGGGGTGATAAGAACGTGTTTGGACATTGTACTGTTTTGCAGGACAGGATATGCCCTGGTCCAGCCTCCTCCAAGCATCCCCCCATGACTCATCTGCAGCAAGTCTCCCCCTCTCCTTCCTCCCACTAACCCTGGTCTCATGTAAGAACCCAAAGATGTCACTCCCACTTTCTTCAGGCTTGAACTCTCACGTGTCTGCTCACACATTACGTCTCTAATGTCTGCAGCCTACCCCTGATAAAGAAACCACATCTGAGCAGGACTCCTGTTTAGCCAAAGTGATCAGCAATCAAACCCCATCTCTTAGGATCAGCCTGAAATGCCTTTCTTCTTCTGGAGTGTAACTAGAGGAGTTCTACAAATCAAATTGCACTACTTTTCTGGGCAGTTCACCTCCAAAGCAGGAGGCCTGGAGTGACAGTGGCTCTCACCCTTTCCAGGGCCAATGGCACATGGGGTGCACCTTTATGCACACTCACACGCACATGCAAAGCAAACACCATGACCTTAAAACTAAGTGCTGGAGCCAAGACCATGCCCTTACACTCCCCTACTGAATTTGCAGAACAGGAGAGAGGAGGTTATGGGGCAGCAGGTCTGATACAGGCAGCTGTCAGACTGACACAGTGCTGGTGGATGTAGGAAAGTGAAAGCATCTAGGTGGGAGTGCATAGCCAAATTAGGGGTCGAAGGGTTAAGAGAAGACAGCCCATTATTCATCACTACCACTATGTTTCAGGCATAAGAAACATTTGGAGCTAATTAGAGGGAGAGCAGAACAATGCACTAGAGAAAGCAACAATGCCCTGGTTCAACCCAGCAGATGAGCTTCGTGCTCAGAGCAAATTGGACTAAAATGAGTACTGCTCCATCTCAAAACCAGAAAGGTGTGACCTACTTCTTTGACCCTGGCATCAGCTGGCAGGAAGAGAATTGACAGAATGATTCTTCATTCCATCATGTGGAGACTGAGCATATTCAGTTCCATTTCAGAAATAAAAGCCAGCAGCTTTTCCAGATGATTTGGGGTAACTAATAACACAGAACTCCACTCATTAACTAAGCTGGCTTGTATTGTAAAAAGCTCCAAGGCAACAACTAAACAGACTTGATACAAACAGCCATGATAGTGTCTATGTGACTTAGGAGCCTTAACTAATAGCCTTAACATTTTCAAATGTAAAGTACATTCAGTTTTTAAATTATTTCAAGGGACTTTTGTGGCAATTTTCAAAACTGAGACTACAGCACCTGAATGCTATGCTCTATGCAAGATCCGGGAAGTACTTGGGACCCTCTCAGATAAACAACCCCAGAGAATCATAAATAATTAGCTGTAGTTCTGGAAGTTATTTTCCAAAGCCACTTACAAATTGCAGTGTCAAACTAGCTTGATTTTATTGTGAGCAGATTATTTGGGTGTCGTCTTTTAGTGAAGCCACTCTCAGACATTCGGTTTGCTGATCACAGGGTTCATGCTCTGAAGAAGAAATGAATACCTCAAGTTTTGATGTCTGGGGAAGGAGGGAAAATGTTGAAGGCTCAAAAGAATCTCATTTATCAGTGGACTTGTGGGCTACAAGCTGGTATTTTTAGGCAGCCTGATTCCCTGGTATTTGTCAACAAAGAAATCTCGAAAGCTCCTGGGTCCCAGAGTGTCTCAGTGAAACCTGCATGGGCGCTACCTGTATTTGGTAGGCACTAGACAGGTAGCTTTAAAAACTTTTGTCTACAGGAAGAAGTTAAGGCATCAACATTTAACAAATGACAACTACTTTTTATAAGGAATGCCCAGCAAACATTTTCAAGCCTTACACAAATCACCACTTCAGCTGAACCAGCTTGAAAGCCACTTTGACACATCTTCACAACACACAACAAAGCACAGGACCTGGAGGATGGCAGCAAACTGTCCCAAAGGGAAAATTGTCACATGAGCCAACCTGACATCCTCAGTGACTCAGCTACGCTTCACATAAGGAAGAGCATGTTGCATTACATCTGTGCTATGCCACCCTCCTTTGCTAGATGGGATGATTAAAAAATAAAGCAAATATGCATGATTGCCGAGACAGACAAGTGCTAACTTGAGTATTGTTGCTAAAAGGAGGTATTACCTCCAGTCGTCCAGGAAGAATGTGGATGGGCTGACATCCTCAGGGGATCACAGCACCTTTCTCCACCCACAAGGGACCTGCACTTACTGTTGTTTCCAGTTGGCGCTTAGCCTATCATTAGGCTAAGCAACCTGCAGTGTTTGCTGTGTAATTACACTGCCATGGCAGTCTGCACCCAGCCATTATAAGATAATTTCATTGTAGTTACCAGGATGCTAGAGGCTTCAGTGTATGGATGGTAGCTTCAGGGCTGCCACTTGCCAGACCAAATGCCACTATGAAAGTGCAGACTTGCCACCTAACTAATTGCATCCTTAAAGAAGTTAACACCCCACTCCACCCCCCCCAGAAGGGCAAGAAGTGAAAGCACGAGGCAAAAGTCAATGGCAGGGATAAAATGCCAAGCAAGAGAGCAGAAAGCTAGCTTTCGTGTTTGCAGGACTTCATGGATCTGGATTACCATCTTCTGCCAGAAACTCCCTGCATCTCAGAGCCTATCTGGTACAACGGTATAGATCCTTGGGAGCAGACATTTGAAGAGATGCCTGCATTGAGGATACTGTATCCCCAAACGAGATAGAAGCAGCCTGTTGACAGCGTATCTTCTTGTTGCCAAATGATCAAGTGTTGCAGGAATCCACATATATTCCCTATGCTGTCCAGAACAACTGGATAATAACAATGTTTTTGAGTGCAGATTCCTCTGTGCCCACATCAGCTTAAAAACTGTCTTCAAAAAAGGAGATTCTCCACCTCTGCTTTGTCTGGTCTGTTCCAGTCATAAATTCTTTGGAAAAGGGACTGGCTGAGGGTCCGGGCATGTGCAAATGTCACCCAACTCTAGGAAATGCAGCATCAGTTTTGGCCTCTTGCGGCAAGACCACATAAAAGGCAGACTTGGCACCTTCAACCTGGGATTTAGCAGCAAGAAAGTATTTCAGTGGCATCTGGGAAGAAAGCTGTCCGGCCACTTAATAATGGCTGTCTGCTGGGTTGGAAGATCTTAATATTGTTTTAACAAGACCAGTCTCTACAAGTGGGAGAGCTGTTTACTCAATCTCCTCTGCTCTTTTCTGCCTTCACCTGCTCCACTAAGATCAATTGATGCTTCTTGTGTGAAGGGTCACTTCCTGCAAAAGCAGAAAGAGAATTTTGGTTACGGACTTGGCCTGAGCATCAATCAGCTGCGAAATGGTTTGGTCCCAAGTTCAGATCCAACCTTGGACAACAGTGAGAAGCATTCACTGCCACAACACTGTCATGGAAATGGATGCCTTGCAGTAATTCTAACCTAAACCATCTCCTCCTTTCAACAGTCTTTTCAGGCATGTTGAATAATAATAGTATGAGAGTGAGAGAGTATATCAATGCCAGTTCTCTATCAGTGATGCTGGCTTCTCCAGCAGCTATCCATTCTCTTAGTGGTATAAATGGCCACCTTCCTTCCAGCCACATTAACTTTCACTAACTCAAGATCAGGTGGGGACTTCTTTTCTGCTCCTCTTTAGGATGGCAAATAGAAACATGACAAGTTTTTCAGAAAGTATCAAGAGGGCAAGCAGTATTTAAGAGTTGGAAAAAAGGCCTTCTTTCAATGGATGACATTTCGTGGATGATGTCTCAGGCTGATATACAGCTGTTTAGCACAAAATGGCTTTCCAAAGCACCTAAACCTGATCCTGCCAGTATCTACTTCTGCACTTTCAAATGGCTTTGGGAGACCTCAGAATTGTCAGGAACGGCAATAGATGTTATTCTTGTCTCCGCTAAATCTAGGGTGCCACCTGCAAAGATTCTTAAGTACAGAACATTTACACTCCCAGACAAGAGTGATGTGCCACCTATTAGACTGAAGAGTTGTCATTTGCCAACTGCTAGGATTTTCTTAACTAGAAATAGGCACTGCAGAGAAGCACCAAGTTCCAGCAAAAAGAAGAGCTCTGGCATCAACCTTTATTGTTTCCTTTAAAGAAATTGCTAGCAGAGACCTTTAAAGTGAAATCAATAATGATTCAAGTTCCCATCTCCCCATGCCTGCTCTGAGCAAATCACAGATTCACTGACATTGACATGTCTGTTATTATTATTATCTTGTCTAAACAAAGAAAATAGTAATAACTTCAAAAACACATCCAGAACTTGTAATCAGTATGCCTCCAAGTACTTTTCAAAAAGGACAGTGTAATTATCTCAGTTTTATGGGTGATTATCTGCATTTTAATAGTGGAATAACTAAGGCATGGGAAGAGGAATTAACTTGCTCAGATGGCCAATGCAATACCAAGGATCAGAGCCAGATATCCTGAATCCCCATCAAATGCCCTGCAGATAACACTCTTGCTAATATAATCAATTAGAAACATTACATACCACCCATCTTCAAAGAATTTCACAAACAGCAAACAGACATCATCAGTGTTAAGCCACACTGTGCATCTCAGTATCCCATTGCACCACCTGCTTTGATCATCTTTGCTCTGTGCCTATAATTCATGCAATTAATAGTTCCCATTCTAAGAGGAGTGAGGTAATTGACTTATCTAGCAATCAGTTCAGAAAGAGTATTATTGGAAATAGATTTGCATTCTAAATATACACCTACCTCTAGATGAGTTAGGCCAAATACCAGCTCCATCCAAAGCGATGCTAGTACCAAGGCCAGCATAATCCAACTGCTTGGGCGTTTGTCCTGTGCCCACACATCTCACATGCACGACTGTGCTACACCTCTCCCAGCCCACCCATGTCTTCTTTCCAACAACCCATCACCCACATCATCACCACTGCCAGACCTCACATGTACTTTCATGACCTCTCAGTCAAAATCCAGAAGCTTGAGAAGTTTTCTCTGTACTCTTGATGACATGGACCTTCTATGGCTTGGTCAAACACTCCTGGCTAAAATAAGGGAATGTTGCAAAAGAATAGTAAAATAAATCTGACAACAAAAGACCACAGCTAAAATATAACTACTTCTGCTTCCTTTCCAGATCATAAGATCAATATCAAATGTGTAGGTGGTTCCTTCACAGAAAGCCATTAACATCAGTTTGCTTTACATCCTGGACTCCATAGTAGCCAAGTCAAATTTACTCAGCTAGCCCATCTTCTATTCAATATCTGGCTTAAAAAATAAAAATAAAAATAAATAATCTGTCCCAACATGTCTCATGAAGATGGCAACAGGGCAACCATAACATCCTCACTGACAGTCTGTCACAGGATTCATCGTAAAGGAAGACCTACTAGTTCTGAGCAAGCAGTATCTCAGTCATGAAAAACAAAACGCTGAAAACTACCAAAGTAGTCTGAAAGATCTTGACCTGTTACAACATAATGCAAGATGGAAGCACAGGGAGCCTCATGGGTTACTACAATCATCTGTTGGTTTACAGTAGTTTCTAGCACGTTTAAGTTGATTCCTTTTTGCACGCATGTTACTTCAGCAGCTTTCCTGAAACAATATCCTTTTTAGAGCAATGTTAAACAAGGAAGGAAAAAAGAAGAAGAAGAAAAAAGAAAATCTAGCTGATTCTGTGTGAAGAATTAGTATCAACAGCCAACACAAAAGACAGAGCTGGAGGTAAAAAAGTGTGTAGCTACTGGTAGTCTCTCCTGATATGAGAAGGTGTTAAGAGTTGTGTGAAGCCCCCACGCCTCACATGTTCCTCTGCCTAGAAAGCCCGCAAGCTTCAACATGAGCGGCTTTTCATGTCAGTAGCAAAACGCAGAACCTGGAGCATTTTAGATGGTTTCAGCCTCCCTAACATTCCTCCTGCACAGCTCTGATTTAACTGTATTGATCATCTTTGCTCAGAGGAGATAAAGCTGCTTTCCACAGAGAAATGCAGAGCAAAAGGATTAGACAGAAAGGACCATAATTAACAAAGCGAGATATTTTTTCTACTAGCAAGTAGGGTTCAATTCTGCAAGTTAGTCTATACCTTTAGTGCCCAAAGCACCTCTGATCTGCCTCCCAGCATTGGATTCAAAAGCAGTAAATAGTGACTTTCTCACATAATCATTACACTTGGGGTTTTAACTATCTCAATACGAACCTCTAAAATGAAGGCTCAGTTATGAGTGTGCTTATATGTTTGATTTCATACATTTGCGTTATTATTTGACTCATACAGGCAGAATAGTACGTGGCAGAAATCTGCAGATTAGTTTTGGGGAGTATGTAGCAAGCCCGAATCGGCAAAATTCAAGCCTAAGCACAGGGAACTTGCCTATTAAGAGTTTTGCTGCTCGCAGCACAGAGCAAGCTATGGCACCACAACAAAGAGCCATTAATTAGGCAGTAACGATCCCATGGGTTTAGCTCCATTCCTCTATACATCACATGTTCTTAACTGTCAAATTCAGGGATAATTATTTCCGCCTCCCCTTTGTCTTTTGGGTACAATAGCTCATGGACAGCCACTGATGGCAGCTTATAGATATCTCTGCTGATGAGTATAGCTCTCCTGAGGTGGTGTTTTGGAACAGCAGTCTCCAAGAAAGAACTAAAGACCACGTTCACAACATGTCACAAATTAGCAGCTTTCAATGCTACTTTTTTCCTTCCAGAAAGGCTCTCTGCCCATCCCTTAGAGTGGTACAGAAACTAAGGACACAGCCTTGCAAGGTGCCAGCAACTTCTGTCTCAGTGAAGATAGCAGGAGTTTAAAGTGCTTAAAATTGAACCCTTGAAATACATGACTGACACAATAAATGGCAGTGATTGACGAAGCGCACCCTAATTCCATCCTTGTACATTCCCATATTACATTTACCACTATCAAAGAAGGTGTTGCAGTTGGTCACTGCAAGGTAATTTCAGCCTCCTCTACTGTGCCCTGCTTCCTAAGCATTAGGGAATAAACCACCACCAATATAACAAATTAGAGAGCAACATACGTTAGGAATTTGCTGCAACTCCAGCCCTCAGTGACTAGCACAGCTTCAAGTGTAAACAAACAAAAGCTGCAATTTGCGCCAACTGTTTACTCTGATTTTAAGTCAGGGCTAGCTTTGCCAGTACAAATTATGCCTCCCTTTGTCTTCAAGAAAGCTGGCTGCAGACTAGAGGAATTGAGACAATTTTTTTTTGTATTAAATGAGCTGTCTGATTAGATAGATCCCTTTTCACCAGCTTATACTTCTCTGTCAATGACCAGGGATTTTACAGCATTTATTATATCCCTTGTCTTCCACCATTACTCAAATATAGATTTAGCCTGTATCCTCACTAAAAGTTAGGGAGACAGATTCATCTGCTGGTGCAAATCACAGCATGAATGCCAGTGAATGAGATTAAACTACTGGGCACTTCTTTGCTCTGTTAATGTAAGTCTTGAAACTCCAATTCAAATTTGGGGTCATTAAAGCAGACTGCTTATGATTTTCTTGGCCATATAAAAGCTGAGTATTCCAGATGAGAGTCCAGCTCCCCAACAATTCTCAGCGTGGATGGACTAGTGAACAGTGAAAATAAACTGTTACTGGCTTTGCTTACCCTGGTAATGAAGAACTTCCTCATGGGATGCTGCTTTGCACAAGAGCTTGCACAGAGAGTAGGTTTGGAAGTCACAGGTGAGGGCATGGGATTCCTAATCAACTGAGAATCTGAAGCATTCCCATTACCATCTTTATCATGTTTCTCTTCCAGTTGCCCCATCTGCAACTCTTGCTTGTTTTTACCATTTGACATTTCAAAAGCCTAAAAACAAGCAAAACAACCCCTTTAAACAACCAAAATGTTTGATCACATCTTTTATATAAATGAAATGCTAGTGTATGCCAGGCATCTGAACTTGGTAAAAACAAATGAGTGCTTCAAACCCACTATTGTTCTCAAGGTCTCTGACCTTCAAAACATCATTCTATTCTATTTGTAAACAACACAGACATGACAGAACATGTGAATACCACTTCACCCTTTGGTAGCAGCATCTATCCCAAGACCCCAAAGTGTTCTGCAAACATTAGCTAAGACTCTCATGCCTCTAAAGAACTCCTACTCTTCTACAAATATTAGCTGAATCTCACCCCACGCCACTCAGCTCATAGGAGGTTACTGCTGTTCTCCAAGTTCAGAAAGGTTGAATGCTCCAGCTAAGGTTATTCAAGAGTTCTGTAAAAGACTCAGGCAACAGAAATATGAGCATCTAAGACTTTTGTGTATGCCTGAACCTTTGGAAGCTTGTCCAGAGCATAATCTAAACCTGCATGCCACTTTTGGCAACTTTAATAATACCAGATCCAAATCTAAACCAATCCAGATTTAATTTATACAAGTGAAAGCAACCAGGAAAACTAAAATGCTAGTTTAACGACTCACTTTCTCTTCCCCACCTTTTTAAGTCTCACAGTCATTTATCCTTTTGTGCACAACCAGGTAAACCAAGGAATAGGAGGCCTCAACTTGCATTTAGTAAGGAACAAAAAGTGGCATGGGGCCTGAGAGCAACACACTGCAAGTTAAAGTGAGTGGTGCTGAATGTTAGTTGAACTCACCCAGGTTTTAGGTAAATAGCAGTTTAGCACAGCTGCACTGGACCAGTTGCTAGCCACTGATGTACAAACACAAAGATAAGACCATGGTTAACTTCTACACGGTAAACAGCATAAACTTCCTAGGAGGGCTCATTAGAGGCAATTTGTTTCCAAGGCACAGAAAACACGATTGGCTTTTGCTTATGTCTCTCTTTTGCACATGTTGTAAAACCAGTCATGGATATGCGTTTAATGGAAATTTTCAACACATCTTGTCAAAGGGCATCACTCCAAGCTCTGGCCAAAACTGCAGTTTACATTGATTTTGATTCCCTCTGGGCTATGCTTCCATTAGAGGATAGGAACACCCTCCCTCTGTATTGTTTTGGGTCACCCAGACTTCCCAAGCTGCCCGTCCACTTCAGGATTACCACAAGAAATAAGTCTTACAAAGCTGGAAGCTCAGAGCCTGCATATTTTAAAGTTCAAATACAAAGCAAAGTTTCCAAATACGCTTTTCTGGCCCATAAATGACAGTTTATTTCCATCAGGGAATCAGTTAAGAAGAGTATCTGCCTGAAGGAGTGATACTACTCTATATTAACATGAAATTGTACCCAGTCTAAGATGATAAATACAATGCCCAGATTACAGATATTGATATACAGATAACACATTATAGATAATGTGTTAGGGGTTTTGTCCCCCAGAATTCTTTCTTCTATATTTTATACAGTCTTCAATCTGCATTGAACTGAAACTGAAGAGCTGAGTGATGTTGACACGGAAGAAAGCAACAATGATAGCAATCAGTATGAGGTTAAAGTTCTCCAGGTGGTTAGTTTATTGCCAGATAGAAAGGGCCAGTCCACACAGCTGTTGGCTTTTGGCCTTTTTACAATGTATTGTTGACTCTTGGAGTGCACTGTGACCATTACCCAACACAGATAATGAGTGTTCCCAGAGCCTTCCAAGCATCACAGGAGCAAAAAGAGAAGGCCAATGGACATCTTCATGACAGCTTACAGGTCCTTTCTGATTCCCTCAATAGGGAAAACTATTTGTTACTACAGTGCACTTAAAGCCACTGGTAAAATGCAGGGCAAAAAGTGAGAGATAGGAGCCTGAGCCAGCCAGCCAAATTCAGAAGGAAAAGAAAACCTGCATCATTAACTTGGGGTTCGGTGGGAAGGTCTAACACAAGTGAAGTGATGGATTGTTTCCCTGAATGCCTGCAGCTCAAGACTGGGTACCTTTCCGGAGGTAGAACAGAGGTCCCAGCTTTTGGCGGAAGGGTAAGCATGCAGATTTTGGTGCTGTGACTCATGGAGTTGACCAAACTAGAACAGCCAGCCTCAGTCTTTGATACAGTGGTTCAAAGTGGGGAAGCAAAAAAAAAAAAAAACCACCAAAAAAACCCCCCACCAAACCAAAAAAACAAAAGAGGCCTGAAATCCACTTTCCTTATTCTGTGACTCAAGTTGCTAGAAGGAAGAGAGAGTTCTTCAATCAATAGAAGTGATTTTTCAATCAGCAGAACTGAAGCACAGGCCAAAAAGGTTAAGAAACACTTCTGCTCTTCATAAGAAGCCTGCAGGACTGTCCTCAGAATGTCAGCCAGATTCCCTCTTCCAAGAGGTCTGCTGGAGGTCATGCTCTCCGACTGGTAGTGTGCTCACTTCCCAGGTACTTTGGCCTTGCCTCTTGACTATTATGTGCCCTGCTCCCATCTCCTCACCACTTCTCTCTTGAATCTGGGTGTGCAGTTAAACACTGTGCACCCCTGAACGTGGTTACCAATCTTCATGCTCTCCAAAGGCTTGAAATGCTTCTGAGGCAATCCAGTAGGGCAGAGTCTCAAAATCCTGGAGAGTTTCCTTTTCTCCAGAAGTAGGTTAGGAAAATGAATCTGCCCCCTCTCTTAATAGGCTGCTACAACTCATAATTCCCTGGCTAAAGAGCTGCTCGCAAACCTCCTCTTAGCCAGTATGATGGAAAGTTGACATCTCCTTATGCTGCCCTACTGCAGATGGTGTAGAAAAGTGCTCAGCTGGAATTACCCTGACATAAGGGACAGGGAGAAGAACAGACAATCTGGTTTCTGTATTGCTCCCCGCTTGCTGCACAGAGCCCCAAAGGCTCCCCATGTGACTTGCTGAGCTTAACTGGCTCTGTGGGTCCCAGACTCACCAGGCAAGTCCCCATATCATCCCATATGCACAGGTTACAATCAGCACTGCCAAGAGGCCCCAGTACCATGGGCAGGTTCCTGTTCTGCAGGATACTGTATAAACGTAAGCTAAGACACTCCCTGCCCTGAAACACTTTATGTTAAAGCGGAAAAGAAAAACAAAAGATAACAAAATAAAGGGGTGGCCTTAATAAGTGCATACAGTTAATCCAAGAACCTGGGCTTTTGTTGCAGAGCAATGCAAGGTTTACCACTGATACTGCTGTTGGTATTTCTAATAGACCAGTGGAGTCACAACACACCTGGTGTGTCTGATGCTTCCCACAGGCTGCGCGCACATCTGGGGAGTGCTTGGAACTATGCGACCTTGTCTTTGATGTTGGATGTTGGGATGAACAGAGGATGAATCTGTCTTCGAAGTGATGTCTTCATACCTATCAACCTATGCCACACCACAGACTTCTTCTGAAGCAAGAGCAGTTGCACAGTGTTCTCATCTTTGCTTTCGTGCTGCCCCATCCATCCATCCATCCACGAGGAGGTCACATCCCCTCTAACAACTTCTCTGCTTTGCAGTTTAGTCCTGCTCATTTCAAAGGAGCTGCCAGTGTTGTGTTCTTTTCATAGAACCCCAGGGAACTTCTAACCTCAAAATTAAGCAAAACAAAGTCCTTTGAATATTTTCCAATTAACCTGAGATTGACACTAACATTTTTCTCTTGTGTTCCCACTATTAGAACAACTGAATTTCCCCTGTATGCCTTAGTTGCCTGGCCTTTTGCAGCATCAAAGATTTAAGTAATTCCTTCCCAAAGTTCACTCTGGTTTAAAACACAGAGACCCTTTTCTGCTAAGTTCACTTCTACATTGCTCTTCTACATTGTGTCATTTAGCGGCAGAGATCAGAGAAGCCTTGCAGCAGCACAAATCCAGAGTAGATATCAAAGAAGAGACAGCATGGTGGGTTTCTCGTGTACTAGCAATGAGGATGAGTTAACACTGCTGAAAGCCTTCAGGGTTGCATTCTGCTCCCAGTCTCACAGCATAAATAACCAGAGAAATGCCTTGCTGTCATGGCAGAGGGTTAGTTCTGGATGTCCAGAGCCAGCAGAGAACATAATTGCAATGCCATAAAAAACATCAACATTTGTAATTCATGCAAGAGGCTGGAGGTAGCAGGCACTGTCCCAGTCTGGCGCTTGCAGAAGCATGCCGGCCTTCAAGAGACTGCAGGCACCATGGCCCATTAGCCAAACTTCATTTGAGCTGATGGCAATGCTCGAACACAAGAACCTTCTCACTCGGCTAAAAAGGCAGTTCTGCCAGCAAAGTCACAGACAGTTTATGCGCAACTCGGAACAAAGGCAGGAGAAAACTCCCAACACATGGTAAAATAGCAGCACTCCCTGCAGATAACACAGACCATGCAGCACCTAGGGAGCAGAGAGCACATTAGAGACAATGTGTTTATACCATTTATCGCCTACTGTCGCTTAGGTAAGGCACACCTAAAAGATATTGGGCGGATTGCCAGTGTGTCCCAACTGCTGAAGTGGGGAGTTTCTGAGCACTTTCTATCCATTAGCTTGCAAACATCCCTCTGAAGAAGGTAAAATACTGTCACCCACACTTTATAGATAGGAAAAGTGAGGCACAGACAACCAGCTATCCCAGTTCCGCCTCCCTTCTTTCTAAACCATAAACAACAATAATCCTTCCCTCAGTTACTGCAGCCAAAAGGCTCTTTCAGAAAATGGGAAGCTCCCCCTTGCCTGGAACCAAATAGACAAAAGTAGCTGGAGGTAGCAGCCTGAAGCCTATGCAGCACCTGACATGGTTTTACCCTAAGATCTTTTCCTCCAGCATGTCTCTAGGGTCCTTTCTTGTACTCAGGAAAACATGCTGTGCTCTGTATGCTCAAGGAGTTCACCTTCAATAAATAATCCGAACAAAGGGAGTAAGTGCTGGCACAGTTGCATGGGTTGCTGCAGGGAGAGTTTGCAGCAATGTCAAACTCACCTTTGCTGGAGGCTGCTGCCACTTGCTGGGAAGGAATCCAGCCCCTAAAGGGGAACACATCGGAATATCAAGAGCCAAGAGCAATTTCACCCCCATTAGTTAATATCAAATATAAAGGACACTTTCCAGCACAAAGCAAGCAGTCATTGCCTCCTTGAAAGACAGTTAAGAAAGATCTGGGTTTTAGGATTCTTAAATGATAAAACAGAAATATATAGAAAGAATTTGTTTTGCAGAATAATTGCAGGATAATATTTCTCAGTAAGCATCAGTAGCACTCAGACTACTGCCTGGAAAAGTCCTGGGTCAGAGGCATATTGTTGACCCAATTCAGAGAGCAAGTAGTGAGCCTCATGGGCAGTAGCGTTCAGGATGTTGGGCAAAATGGCCAACAGCATCCTTTCTGGTTTTAATAAAATGAAGTGGCATTCATTCTCCTTATCCTGGAAAAACAGAGAAAACAATGGGTGACAGGTCATTTTGAAGGAAGAGCAGGAGCCAGGATTAAACAATAAAAACATATCAAAGTACTGCTGAAATTCCCCAAAATAGTTAAGCAGACCCACACTATGAAGCAGGACTATGCAGCTTTCAAGCCCAGATCCCTTGGGGTACTTGGGGTCTCTTGCAGCCCAGAGCAGACTCATTAGTGTTAGGTCAGTGTACCAGCCTGAAGTGAGTCCAGAAAATGCTGTTTAGTCTACCACAATAGGCTTGAGCAGCAAAGGTGGTCCTTCCCAACACTGAATTTAAGAGGATGAAGGAAAAGATGCATTCACCTCATGGCCCTTGAGAGACGACTGCAGCCCTACAGAGAGGTAGTAAAAGGAACAGGAATCTTAATAAGGGTAATGAACATTGAGAAGAACAGTAGCCAGCTTGTCTAGGAATGCAAGTTTCCAGTCTGGCTAGCCCAGAGCTGATGGCAAAGATCAGGCTCAACCTTTGACTCTCCCGACCCTTCGGGGCCAGCAGCTGTGCTGCACCACTAGAACCAGCCCTGAGACAGCACACAGCCTGCCTTCGCTTGGGCCAGGTTGGAAAAGAAAAACTGATGGAGGGGTCACGTGAGGATGGTGGATGTTCACAGAGCAGGGACAAGGTACCCAGAAAATCCCTGACTGACTTTGGTTCTTCCGTAGATGCTCTGCATGGCCTTTTGCTAAACAACTCCCTTCCCTTCCTTCTCTATGCTCTCCTCTGCAAAGTCCTTTATTTCTCTACCTGGAAAAGCTCAGGAATAAAAGAACTTTCCCCTCTTCCATGAGTCAAATACACCAGTGATAGCAAAGCATATAACAAAAGTTATTGCCTAGAGGAGGAGAAAGAAGCTCTCCCTCCTTAAGGTCCCCCCCACCACCACACTCCTGCTACAGTTTCTAAGGGTGAGAATTCCTAGCAAAACCTGGATCAGAAACTAACTTCACTGCTAAATAAGTGCTAGTAGAAATAGGTAAACAGCCTTGCACTCCGTCATACTCCCTGAAAGACTGAGCATGCCAGCAAAGGCAGCACAGACTTTCAGAGCAGTAAATAACCAAGAAGGCAGAGCAAACAAACATTTTAAAGTCCATATGGCAGAAAACCTCTCTTTGGAAGGAGGGGGTGAAAACAATTTTGTCAGAAAGGAGGAAGTTTTCTCCCCTTCCCTTCTCCCCACTTCCCCAGCCCTTCCTTCTCTTGTTTACTTCGTTTCCCTGTTTCTGACCAAGTAAGAGAAAATCTGGTATTTGTGGAACTGGGCTCTTTCTGTTTAACTCCAGCTGTGCCCACAGCCCACATACTGGCTTGGTAAAATTTGCCCAGTCTGACAAAGTAGTTTCTCAAGCTTGAAATAAAACCATAGTGATTTTTACACTACTAAAATGACTGGCCCTTGATGGGACTAGCAATTATCTATGAATTCCAAAGAAAAAGCTTGTTGCATGGCACAACACCATGTCTGGGGATGCAGGGGCTTTTTGTGCTTTTTGCTGTAGATTTTCAGCCTCTTTTGGAATATGGCAGTACAGGGAGGTCCACAGCAAAAAAGGAAAAAAAAAAACCCACAGAAAAACAGCTCAGAGGATTTTTACCTGTCACAGGTGTGGGTTGGAGGGACCTCGCTGTTAGTCTCAGGTCAAGGACGAAGCAGCATCCAAATTCAGAGAAAAGCTCTTGCCAGGAACACCAACCATGAGGCTCCTTGGGGGAAGTGGGCTCCTGCTGTGGTCCCCACCACAGGGTAGCTATACCACTTTCTTTATGGGGAATACCTGCATGCATAGACCCAGAGATGAAGAGGAAGGCAGTTGATTTGCTTATGTTTGACTTAGGAGGAGTGGCTGCTTTGGGATCTAACACCCAGCTCTCACCAGAGAGGGTCTAGGGCCTGCAATGTGTTATCTGGTATCAGAAAGTCACCTTGGGCAGGGACTGTGGGAGCAGATGCTGACCTCAGCCAAGCAGCATGAAAACAAACCTCAGCACAAAAGGGCAGGATACCATGAAATAAGAGTCCTTGGGAAAGGAAACAGGGAGAAACCAAAGCTGAAATGTTGATGCTTCTAGGAGACATGGAGAGGGATAACTGAACAGGATGAGACATGGCCAGCACAGGGTTGCACGAGGGCAGGCTGAGGGTCTGAGCAGGGCCAGCAGCCTGGGCCAGCTGGGGAAGGAAGGAGCAGCAACACCTCTGCTGCAACCAAGGGCTGCTTCCAGAGCGGCAAGCAAAACCTGTCAGTGCCAGCCACGCTGCTGCTTTCCATTTGTCTGCTTGCTGGGGTCTGGCAGACAGACTTGCCCTTCGATGTCTGCCTGGTCAGTGCCCAGCATAGCACCAAGGGCCTCTCAGTCCTGCTTGAAGGGAGAGAACAAACCTTTGCCTAGGATGAGACAGGCACAGGGAAGGTAGTGACAAGCCTGTCTTGCTTTCATGTCTTTTCAGACTGAATGTTTTGGAAGGAAAGTTTGCCTCGGACTGAGCCTCTGTCTGGGATTAATTCAGCTCAAATTTGTAGTCACCGCAGGCAGCAGTGAAGCTGCAATAGCTATTAGAGAAAAAGCCAAAGAAGTAAAAGCAAGCAGGGACAAAGAGTAGCCCTTGCCCTCCCCTAAAAACAGAAAGGAGGCACAGGGATCCAAATTAAAAAGCAACTACTAGTCACCAGTACTAGCAAGTCACTGTGGGCTGGCCAGCAGCACGACAGCCGCCCCAGCTGGGGCCTGCCTGCCAGCAAATGGCTCTGGCACAGCAAGCGTGGCACACCCACCTCGGGCCTTCAAGCCCCAGCCGAGCAGCCCAGAGCCGACTGGGAAGGCCAGTGGAGATGGGAGCGGCCGTGAACTGCAGCGAGGGGAAGGAGGCAGAGAAGTCCTGCTCCCTGCTCCCCACTGCAGCCCTGCTGCAGGGGGTGGAGAGAAGCGGACAGCTTGCCTGCTCCTGCAGTTGCTCCTGACCGGGTGCCTCCAAGATGTTGGTATTGGTCATTCTTTGGCTGGGGGATCCGAGTGGCCAAGATACCCAGCAAGAACAAACTGCAAAAGGAAATGAGACCATCGCGTGGTGGAGACAGGAGAAATGCAACAAGACGGGTCAGCGCACGGCAATACCACCCAAGACGACTGACATCCTCTCTGCCCTTGCACGCATAGGCACCACTGCCAAAGCCTCAAGGCGATGGCCATTTCCTACCTGAAGGCTGGAGGTGGCTTCCCATCTGCTCATCTTGGCTTCCCTGCCCTCGTGCAGGCACCAGCCAGCGCCGGGCCCCCGTGGTCCCTCCCCGCATGCCGTCGCCTGCTCGGACGGGAGGTGGCAGCAGATGGCCGCCGATAGCACCCAGCCCGGCCCGGGAGCGTCTCCGAGACACACTGGTACTCAGGGCAGAAGCCCTCCTGGCCTCCCAGGGACGGGGCAAGGATGGCAGGAGGTGCTCCCTGAGAGCATCCATCCTCCCCGGCGTGCGCCTTGTCCCCACCCCGGCCCTGCTGGCTCTGTAGCCCCCATCCACTTTTACACACGCCCCACCCTGGAAGAGCTTTGCCACAAATTGAGATGCTTTAAAAACAGCCTGTATCGAGAAAACAGATGGCAGCAGCTAGGAAGCTCTGATTATTATTGATTAAAGCAGGATTATGGCTGGCAATAAGAGATATTGGGAGCAGCAGAAATTATTGCAGACATTACCAGTGGAAGGGGCTGGGGGGGGGAGGGAGAGTGAAGCAAAAGCTCAAGGAAGGAGAGAAGCGTGCTGCCCAGGTCTCAACATGTTCTCAACAATCAGGAATCATGCTCGGATAACATCATGGTCCACAAATGTTTGTCCCCTGCACCATCTGTCAGCATTCACCAGAATAAAACTTTTTCTGAAGTTAAAAAAAAAAAAAATAGTAACTGGAATTATTTACCAACATTTTGAAATTTCCATTTCCATCTGCCAGCTTAGGAAATACCAATGGGCAATCAGACCAGCCCAGCTGAAACAGGGAGCCCCAGAAATCTGTTCCTTCTGGATCCCTAGGGCTACCTTCCTCAGACCTCTAAAGCCTGAAGAACAGCTGGATTTTAGAGTTCCTACAAGTCATCTCTCCACAGCTGCAAAGGAAATCTGAGCGTTTGGTAATATTGTAGTGAAAGAGTGGCACAAAACATCATGGACACCAGTACAAGGAATGGACTGGGACGCCCTGTCGGTCGACCCCTACCATTTCCCATCTCCGCAGTCTGGTGCCTGGGTCACTCCAGCCTCTGTCCCCATTCAGATGCCCATTTCACACAGCCATCCTCCAGGCACTGCACCACTGGCTTAGTTTGCTCCTCTAGCCCCAGGTGAAACTCAGTCTTTCAGGGAAAGCAGCTGTGATGATTGAAGTTGCTCCTTCAACCATCCTTTTTTATTTTCATGTGCCAGACCTCACCTCTCTCACATAGTGTCTGCCCTTCCAACAGGAGAGGTTCACATCAGACATAAACCAGCAAGCAGATTTCATATCCTCTTCCCAGAAAAAACAGATCTGCTTCCTAGGAGAACCCCCTAGGAAACATAAAGGATCATAGAATGCAGTATGAATGGGAACTCAAAATTCACCAACACAGTCCCCAGTGTGTTAAGACACAATCATCTCCACTTAAACAATTCCCAGTCCGGGTTTTTTAGGAGTTGGGTTTGGGTTTTTTTTCAGGGGGTGAAGGGGGTGTGTGTGTGTTTGGTTTTTTTATTTGTTTTAAATCTCCAGCAAGGAAAATTGCATAACCTTGTTTAGAAATACATTCAAGATTAACTCCTCTTACCCTCAGAAAATACTGTCTCATTTCTAAGCTTGATCATGTTTTCTGTTTCAAGGTAAGCCCAAGACTTTTGGCCCTATCCACAGGCAATGTGAATGTTTTCTTTTTGCAGTGTCTGTTTACATGTTTGAAGACTGTTCACAGTTCCCTGTCTCTTCACCTGCAGAAGAACCCTTCAGGTTGTCTAACTTCTTGTAACAGCAACTCACATCTGTTCAAATTTATTGGCTTTCTTGGACTGTTTCAAATATAACAAATAAGGGGAAGCAGAGGGATAGATCTTGAATCCCGCAGCTCTTCAGTAGTAATGGAAGTCACATAATCCAAAAGTGTGGTTTATTTTGTTGTGGTTTTTTTTTTTTTTTAAACCAGATGTACAATCTGTTTACCGAAGACTGTATCAGAGTGGAAGATGTAGACTTGCCTGCTTTACAGGTTACTATGGAGACATTCTTCCCCTCGTTATTCTGTAAATAGACCATGTTACACAGAAGTGAGAAGTTCTTATTTCTGGCCATTCAAATATTGCCCGTGATTAGAGCGTTTCATGTGCTATGAGCTAGTAAACATCTCTGGTGAATTGGTTTGTTTTATCCCAAGCTTGACCAAGGGGAACTCAACTGACCAAGAGATGAAGGTCAAAGACACACATCTTATAGCCTTACAATTCTTCTTTTGGAGTCCCATGAGAGAACTGAGAGCTTCACTTGCTGCTAAGTTCCCAATAACTTTGATATCTGTCCCTGGAATAACACAGGCAAATCCCATTGAGCATGAATAATCACACACCCTTCTCCTCAAGCATGTTTCTAAGGAATTATTGTAAATTACTTTGCACAGTGTCAGAGTAGGAGAACTAATATCAAACATTTGATATCAATAGCACTGTCCATTGATTCCCAATGGCCTTCAGGTCACGACTACTACATTTTTTCTTTTAGATCATTACAAGTAAACTAACAACCCTTTTCTGCGATCAATACCATGGCAACACCATTATCTATAATCTATGGGTCTCTAAAAATATGCCTTCAACTTTCCCCTTTTTATTTTACCAGCACTCTCCAAATGCCCAAGGTGCAGCACCTGTTAAGCTTGGCCCTTAATACTGCTTCCTCTGTACCAACTTCTTGACAATTCACTACAGTTTGCAGAAACTACAAGAATTTTCATCTATTTCTATTGCTTATACCACAGTTCTCTTTCTGTAAAGCTTTCCCAGAAATCAGAACTAGAAATACGACAGTCAAAGCTGCAGTAATGAGGATATAAACCAAATGAGAAACAGATAGCAAAAGATCAGCAAGGCCTAAGTAGAAGCAGAAAACATAACCCATCATGAAGGTGGCTCTGGCAGGAAACTCCTACTTGAATCAATCAAAATCCAAGTCACAAGCCATGCATGCAGCATCCCTGTTGGGCAACCTCCTTTTGGAGAGGTGGCCACAAACAGGACTCCCATGTAACCAGGAGTCACTCGTGTCAAAGGCACACGTCAAGCACTTTTGTCATCAGAAGTGCTAAGATCACCAAGCTAACCAGCAGTGACAGGACAGAGGTGGTCTCCATCAGACACCATGAGGACACTATACCTCTGCAAACCAGACCTCTCACTTTTCAAGGTGGGGATAGCATTTAGGGCAGGGTTCTAAGTCATCTGGAATGAACTCTACCAGACTGAATCCACAAGCATTTGAGGGCTGAGAGCTGTAGGTATTTCCCCAGAGCACAGTGATAGTGCCAACAAAACCTTGAGCAGAACCTCATAGGCCTTGTCTGTCCTTGTTGTGGGGCACCAAAGCACAGGAGCAGAGAGGAGTGCAGCACAGCCTAAGGTCTCTGGTGATGGAACCTGAGGATATAGGTTAAAAACAAAGAAAACACCTCCTCAGAAAAGAATCCTCCCTTCTTCCCTTTCCAGATGCAGAGAGTTTCTGCTCAGTTATTTATTTTGCAAAACCACAGTTATTTCAATGCTTTTTTTTTTTTTTCTTACATGGAAATATGGATGATCACCAGAAAAACAAATAATTGGGATGGAGCCCAGTTGGATATCACTGAGGCAACTAAGTGAGTATGCCTTGTGAAGGAGGAGAAGAGAGAGTTACACAGTTAGGAACTGTCTGTTGTCACATTTAGGATAAACATGACAAGCAAGAGCTGCTTGTTCTCCCGCTACTGAGGACAAACTAACCACTCACAGTCAGGAAAAAACTGACATCCAGGTTTCCTCAGAAAGAGGTTTAAGCATCTGACTTAGGAAGTTACTTGGAAATACCCCCTTTTCTACCCATATTCACATAAGCACGTAAACACACATGTTTATTCTTAAATTCCATCATATTTCCAAAATTTAAACCTGTGCTAAAATACTTTCTTGAACTGCATTTTTATCTTCCTGGATTAAATTGGGATTAGTCACCTCCTGGGGGAGATGAGATGTCTCTTGGTCTACTTGGTTCTCACAATGGAGATTACCCTCTTTTTCACTTGCCACAACAAGCAAATACTGCAGTAGCCTAAAGCTCAAAAATTAGACCCTCCTAGTCAATCCTCACGTTTTTTAATTGAAGTAAAGAAGACAGAAAGATGAGGTTGGAATGAGGGTGGGATGAGCACACCTATTTTCTGTCTCCATGTAAAGCACAGTTTTCTCCATGTGAGCACACATGAAATATTCTGGCCATCTGGAACTAAGGAAGGTCCAAAGTCTACCTCATTTACCCTCAGGTCCAGGTCTTTCTCCTAGCTACAACCATTCTCTGAGAAAAAACTTCCTTAGCCAACAGCTTGTTTCTGTTTTTCTCACATATCTGTCTATAGCTGTCCCCTTCTACGATTGCCACAGCATGGCACTAGGACACTAAAATATTCACAAAGTGATATTGCAGATATGAGAACCAACAACAGAGCCAGAGCACAAGCTAGGTAATACACAGTTTCCTAAGTCTTAGCTCTACCAAGAAGTATAAAGAATTGTAATAAAGAAAGAAGCAGCTATATCCAAGAGGCACGTTATTCTTATTTAAACACAGTACTGCCAGGAAGCACTTTGGGATGCTACAGTCACTCATAGCTTCAACAATACAGGGTTGAATCTTCCAGGACAGAAGAGTAGCCTTTGATCTGCTGCCACCTTTCCCTCCTACATCTCAGGACTCAAGTTTGTTGTAATCACACTCCTGAGCTACTGACACTACTTCTGTCTCCAGCTCTTCTCGACAGTCAGGTACAGGCCTATGTTGAAGTAACTTCCACTCATAAGAAATTGTCAGAGAAGTGTCTAAGAAAAAGCAGGTATTAAGATCAAATGCACTCAATAACTTTTACTTCTGACCTTAGCCCACAACCTTAACTCTGGGATTCTTCACACATCAAAGGCTCAGGGCACCAAACACGCATCAGTCATTTTGCAAATAACAAATAACATGAGTGTGCATGAGTAGAACAGATGCTTGTGGTCCTCAGGGTGGGATTGACCAAAGAGAGCTACGAATAAGCCAGCAGTGCAAGCTCATGACTCAGATGCTCGTGTCCCTGCCAGGCCACGGCAATAGATTTCTTGCATCAAACCCTTCCCTTCAGATCCAGCTTGTATCTTTTTCACTAAGGCCAGAGCTCGAGTGCCTCAGGGAAGAAGAGCCGAGGACATCCATCAGAGCCGACAGTGAGAAAACACTCTGAATTATTCATAGCACTCAAATAGCAAAATTAAAATTAAACTACCTTACGTGACAATGGGAGATATTCTAACACTGAAGAAATTCCAGGACTACTTTTATGTGCTGTACAACGAGCTAAAGTTGGAATGAAATACTTAATGGCTAAAAGGCTCGCCTGTTTATCTCTGTGGATGGATATATTTCTTGTTTTGCTTACATTTATATCAATTCTTTACATAACTGTCAGCTTCATACCCGAGGCTATCTTCCTGAATCAAAATCTCCCCCGTACTGGTAGCAGAAGAATAGACTGCTTCTAGCTTTTTAGCTTGTTAATAATGAACTTGCTCTTGTCTGATTCTCCTTGTCCCCTTCTCCCTCTGCGATACCTGCCTTGGGAAGTACATGGCTTTTGCATCAGTGTTCAAGTCAGTTTTCTGTACTTGCTTAGATGGCTGTCAGGGCTAGTTTTTGAGGTACAGTCTCCCTTCGATAGCTCCCAACAAGGTCTGTTAGAGGAGAGCCAGTTCCCGAAATATATTTCTCTCACACTTGTTTGTCAGGGTTCTCCACTCTGCAAGGACTGACAGTGTGGTAATGAGAGGCACTCCAGACTGGATTTAATGCTACCATATGCTAGACAGAATGAGAATCCATACTGCAGGAGAGCAGCCGGTACATTTCCACGTTAACAGAAGCCTGATTGCAAATTGCATTTAGTCTCAACAGCTCAGTTCACTGCACACAGATGCCATGGGGGACTGTAAAGTTAGCAAGATGTGGGGGAGTATGGCTGAATTTTTAAGAAAGAGCCTTGGCTGATCAGATGCCACAGACATTTGGAGCTGATGCCATGGAAGAAAGTTGCTGCTGCGTTTGTTCTGCCAGAAATAAATAATAAGAATAATGTCATGAGCTGTTAGTCAAATTACAAACTCTTGCTAGGCTGGTGATTGTCTGCTGATACAAATGGCAGTATCGGCACTGTCAAATGCTGCTCTTAACTTGACAGCCAGCACGTAAATGAAGTCAGAGAAGAGGAATTTACTCTTTCAAAATAGGTCAGCATGAGATGAGATGGTTTTCCAGCTGGAGTGTGCCATGTCTCCCTGGACTGGCTGCAAAGTTCACCTCGTAGCTCTCACAACAGACTTCACGCAACAGAAGGTACAATGAGACTAAACGACTCAGGTTTTTCTCTCAGCTCATGGATCCACTCGGAGCTGGTAGAGAACAAGAGCTCAGCTCTGCTTACTTGCATACGATCAACCAAATCAACTCAGTGGCCTCTGTCCAAGGCCTATGCCACAAAAATACTCAGCTCAGCTCATCCTAATGGGCCTTTTGATGAGCACGCTGAAGAGGGAGGCCAAGGACTTTTCACTCCCTGGCCTGAGGCACTGGGGCACAAACCCAGGACAACGTAAAGGTGCCAGGCAATATTTTAATGGGATGGTACAGAGGATTTCACTATCCCAAGCTCCCAGGCCATCACCAATGCACAGATAACTTGAGCACTTTTAAATACTAAATGGAACTATGGGTGCAGAAGTACTGCATGTAAACATAGCCCTTATGCTGCAGGATAAATGCTCTGCTCCATGTGAATCAGGTGAGATCTCTTCCTTCCTCCTCTGCCCTACTCTTCAGAAAGCATCACACGGTTCAGCTGCAGACAATCTCTCAAGGCCCCTTTTCCAGTCTGATACCTCTATGAAACATTCCCACATTCCTGAAGAATAAGGAAAATCTTTCTGCTCCCCCACTGTAGAGCCAGCCTGCAAAATTCACTATTACTGAAGGTCACCAAGTCAAACACTGCAGCTGGGTCATTTTATAGCCATTAATAATCCCTGTAGCTTGGAGAATAAAGATAAAAGTGATCTAAATCCTGCTTTTTAGGACATGAGCCAATCTTCCCCAGGGTCAGGAAGGAATTGCTCCCACACATACATCACATAAGGGATTGCACTGTCTACCAGGTGATTAGGGGGGGTAATTTCTCCCCTCTCTCTCCCACCATGTGTTACCAGAAACCACAGGGGCAAACAGGAGCATGCTGTGTATCACGCTTCTGTAGTTTCACAGATCAGTGACCACCAGCCAGAAGATCCAGGGCTCCAGGTTGCTCAGACAGGAAAGCATTTGCATAATTTCCTAAAACCCCATATCAGTGAGGTGGCAATAGCTCCCATGTGCTGTGAGCTGCCTCATGCAGTTCCAGGAATAAAGTGCTATGGCTCAGCAGTCTCATGTGGCATTGGCTTTATGTTTCTGGGCAACAACTTCACTGCTAGGCAAAAGGCATATTCCATACTCTCCCTCTAAACAGATTCCCAGGAATCAAGCATCCAAATGAAGAGAGAGAAAGAGAACCAGTTTCCCAGGAGGTCTCTTAGTAAAGCCCAAACAAGCAAAAGAACCCAAAAAAACACAAAATCATAGAGGAGGTTGGGATTTCAGACAGTAAGAAAAAGAGAAGCACTCTCCAGCTCTGCCCACACCATGGGCAGGATGGGCACTGCAGACCTGTTGGCAGAAAGCTCCATGTCTAGGGATCTAGGAGGATTTTGTGAGGAGCAAGGATGGTCTACATAGGGCTACCAAACATCAAGCTTCCTCAAGAAAGGCCTCTTTTCCTACCTACAAAGCATCTAAAGTGCATTAGTCACTTGTCTAGGGATGTTCAAGAGACCAGGATAAAGCTCCCACCAAGAGCTCAGCTCTCAATCCCAGACCAAAATACAGCAATAAGAATTGCTGGGAGAAGATGGCTAAGTGCCCTAAGTTGTTTGAACAGCCAGCAAGGAGTTTTACATAGGAAGCAAACCCACTCGAGCAGGTAGCTGCTGAGTTGGCTGGTAGTGAGCCATGGAGCTGGCTGCCTCTTGGGTGTCCATGCAGCTGAGCAAATCAATTTAGAACTGCAAAGTAGACATGAAAGTGGGATCCCGTTCCCAGCTGGAGCTGGATGCTGCCATGAAACTTGTTCTGTGCTTCCAAGCATCCATGCTTCATCCCACGAAGGCAGAAAATCCCCATGCTTTTATGAATTTCTTGGCTTTAATTTTCCACTATTTTGTTATATACATTGGCTGTTTGTGGTTTCCTTCCACTGCTTAGAGTTCTTTGTGAGGCAACTGACTCCTTTTTGCACTCCAACATGGATGGTTGTGTTGTGCTCCTGCAGCACACCATTGTGTGCTGAGCAAGCCAAGGAATAGAATGATTCAAATGCTAAGGGCATGCAATACTGAGTTTAGTGGTCAACTCTCATCATCAGCTCTTTCACTCAGTCACACCTCAATGCTCAGTCTTATTCACAGCTATCAGAGCTCCAACAAGGCACTCAGAAATATCACCCTGAGGAATACCAGCATTTCCAAGAGCAAATCCCTCTCCTGAAGTCCAGAGGCATGAGGGGAAGGTAAGTGGATTCCTGAAGCTCATAAAAGAATTGTTGCTCCAAGCAAAGTTGTGAAGCTGCAATGAACTCTCAGAGAGAGTGCAAGACTGTTTTCTTATGACTATGAGCAGAGAAAACCAGGGCTCTACTAGTGTTGTCTGCAGTATGGAGATCCCCTTTAGTTTATACATTGTATGGAGACCTCCTTTACTTTCTGCATTATCAGTAAATAAAGAAGCTAAGAAGTCTAATCCTAACCTCCATTGTGGAGACTCTCCTAGTGATGGGATCCACAACTATTTCCTGCACTTAGTCATGCTTCCTCTTCCCTGCCCCATTTATCAGCCTCACCTGTGTGTTTATCAGTCTTCCTCAGTCTCTGCTGCACAGGACTTCCCTTAAGACCTTCAATTGTTCCTGTAGTTTTTACAGGATTGGTCTGAGCAGCCAAACCAGGGAGGAGCCAATGACTCTGGAGACTTCCCTGTTCATACCAATACCAGCAGCATAACTCTTGTTTCTGTCAGAACAGTAGCCTACAGAAGGGCCTTCCTTAGACTTTGGGAAGATGTGTCTAACATGATCATATAAGGGTGTTTTTTTGGTAACGCATCTATTAGAAAGATGAGAACTGTGTAGCCCATATTCAGTTTTTCCAAGCAAGATGTTAAGATATGGATTTTCCACACTTTGGAGCAAGGCTCTGAAATTTAACTCAAGTACTGTGGTTGAGAATATCTGCCAGGTCCTAGCCACATCCATCTGATTGACACTTACCATTTCCTAGAGCCTGGCCCTGCAATAACGCCCTTTAGCTGGGAGAAACACCACCAAAGACAGAACTGCTCAGCCTTACCCATATTCCCATCCCAGCAGAGGAAATATCAGGAGGGTTTGTTGGCAGACACTGAACATGCTGAAAGTGCTTTTTTTTCCCCCCTCTTTTCCATTTTTTTGAGAGAGAAGAGATGTATAATTTGGCAATACATGGCTTCCCATAGACATGTCATGCAAGGCACCTCCTTAACACCATGGAGACCCCATGAACCCTTTGTCCTCTAAAGCCCAAGATCCTGCTCTGAAGTATGGGACTTGAAGAGAACAATTAAGCTTATTTTTATTAGCAAACAATTTCCAGTCTTGTTCTCCAAAACAGCTGAACCACTTTAACTGGAACTTTCCAAAACACAACGAAAGAAAATAAAAACAAGACCCAAATCAGAGAGAAGAACGACCTTTTGCACCATAGGCATCAGCTGAAGCAGTTAACCTCTGCAACCTGTGAGCTTCTGAAAACAGTGGCTTTTGATGGAAAAGCATTAACCCCGATGATCCTAACATCTCTACCTGTAATGCATATGTTGTAAAAACTGACACTGCTCTACTTCGAATGGCCTGCACAACAGGGGATAATTACATACTCCTGCAGCATAAAGGAAAAGTCCTGGGCCCACCAGCATTCAACAGCTGGCTTGGCTGCAGATGCAAGGCTTGCCTCAAATGAGAGCAATTCTGCTTCTGCCCTGGACAAGGTATTGCAGCTTGTCTACTGCACCGTCACATCACCCCATTTCACACTGCACAGAGAAAAGTCACCCTAAAGATTACAGTATGGCAGGTCTGGGTGCCAGCCAAGTTTCCTCAGGAGTAGGCAACTTTTTTTTCAGAAACAAACAAATAAAAAAAAAGAGGTGCTGTGGTTGCTGCCACTGTATAAGTCATCTCCCCATAGCCTCATTACTGACCAGGTAGCATGCAAGAGCCATGCCTCAACTAGTTCTCCTGAGCATTTTCTTGGCCTCTTCACCTGATCTTTAAAACTGCTTTGAATTTCTTGGATACCAAAACCTTTCCTCTGAGTTGTACTCAAGCTCCAAAGGAGGGAAAAAAAACCAAACAAGCAAACAAAAAAAACCCCCAAACCCAAACACTAGGCACCACCTACAAAGCTCTTATATCATCCAGCAAACAAAAGGCTGTCTACTTTGAGCTCTGGCTGTTTGGTACCTACAGACAGCAGCTGTTTCTCCCTTTGCCTCCTTCCTCCATGCCCAGACATACTGGCGGGTCACAGTTATGAAAAACAGAGCACAAATGATGAATGACAAATTGTACCTGGATAGCTAGCGGAGATCAACTCAAACTGGATCTTTTCCATGACTTTAGAGTGATGTGCCTGCCATATTTCAACAGCACAGCTCCTTCACATCTATTCTGGGACCTTTTTCAATACCAAGGATGCTGGAGGGGGAAAACAAACAAAAACCCCACAATGCAGAAGTCATTTCATATTGTCCTGATTTAGGGACTGAACAGCTCAGTCCATGAGAGGGTTTAGTTCAGGTCCCATCTACACCACTAGTAAACCACTCATTGTTCAACCTCCCCTTGGTGAGTTTTGTGACTTGGGACTTTGCTCTTAGCTTGCTGCTGGCTGAGCAGGCTACCAGGTACCACCCTGTCTTTCTGGGAGCACCAGGAACCATTTTCCTGCAGAAAGTAGACAATTCCTGTTGCTCTGTAAGTGATTCCCTGGTGCAAGTTCCCCCTCGTTGCTTCTCTGATGTCTAATTACGAGCAAGCAAATATTTCAGTCTTTTCCCCTCTTTGGAGCTACACCGTGTTTCTTTTGTCTCTGGCAACCCCTTTCTTTGAAAACCTGCAGGAATGTAATACCTTGGTTGAAGGTTCAAGAGTTGTGCAATATGGGACTGGGAACGTGCTCTGTCCTTCCTTCTCTGCATATCAATCACAAATGACGCCCACAAACACATGCTTTCCAAGGTGCAAGCTGTCTGATCATGCTCTGTCTCCAGAGCACCCTGTACCTCTGTACAGAAAGTCACTTGCCATCCTAACAAGAAGCATAAAGCTTGCATCTCCAGTGTGGGCTAAGCTCACCTGGAAGTGGTGGAGGACATTCCTCCTGGGACAGTCTCTGGCAGTACACCAAGATGACAGACATATGCTAGTCTTCACTGTGCTGTGGACTCATTGCAAGCTCTAGCTGTAAAAGCAGCTAGCTAGAAATCCAATGGACAACTAAGGGTTATTCTGCACTTGTTTGATTGTTAAGCACCTGAGATATGATGACAACACATTGGCACTCTGTAATTGCAACATATTATTAAGTACCTTCAATCCCCAAAGGCTAAGACACTTTTAAAAAAATAATAAAGCTAATGCACATAATAGCCTGTGTCTTGTTATTTAAGAAACCTCTTCCCGGCATCGGACGTCGACAGTACGTGTAAATGCACTTTCTCCAATAACTATGCACAAGGAGCAGTTTGATGGAGTGCCAGAAAGCACAATGACTGTTCTACCTTAGCAATGTACAGAAGATGACATGTTCCCTTTAGAACTAATTGCTTTATTCAAAAAAAGCCATTTACTAAATCCTAGCCTGGTCTCTTCCCTTGATGAGCAATTTCAGACTCCACATCGGAGCTTTTGTTTATTGTTAAAAGACAGGGACAGAAAAGTGTTTTGTTGAGTCATTTTAATTTTCATATTTAATGGAAAAGAGTTCAGAAGGGTATTTTTCATTATATTATTTGAACATTTGCATTATATATTCTGCTGGGCCTTCCCTTATGTGACTCAAGGCTGACAAGTTCATGCTGTCAAACACAACCCTTTGTATCAAATAAATTACCCTACACCAAGATCCAGTTATAACTATTGACATGGACCAAGCTACACATCTGAAAGTCAGAAAATATTCTTAACTTTGTTACTATCCTTGTTCTTCTTTCTCACATGCATAACATGAAAGCACTTTCAGAACTGCTTCCAAAATTCACTGCATTCTTACCGTCAGACTGCTCCCCACCTCTCTGCATTAAAAAAAAAAAAAGACAGGAATTCCTCTTCTTGTGCCTTCAAGACAGAAACAGCTGTAATGACTTCACAGACAAATCAATGCCATTTCCAACAGAATTATTTCATTTTTTTCTCCCTACTTTGAAAAATTAGAACAATTTCACAATGAGCCCTGGGGAATGAGCTCATGAAAATGCACAGAGCAGACAGCATGAGGAAAAGTCTTTGGCTATATATTTCAGGAGGCAGCAAATGATCCTATCTGCTGCTCTGTGAGCAGTGAGAATAATTATGTATGCATTTGCTGCATCCCATAATCATCATCATCACGGAGATGACATTTCATAGCTGAATTGGGAATCTGCCTTTCCCAAAATTATTTTTTGTTTGGAAGGAGAAATTATTCTAAATAACGTCTGGGGAGGATAGATATAGGAATGCATAGATTTGAGTCAGACATTCTAGAGTCATAATCCTATCACCAGCTCTCTAAATAATTCTATTATATCATTAAGTTAACTCCACATTTGCAAAATGGTAACACATCTGTCTATGGCAGAGTCCCAGGCTACTGGGAATTTCCATGAGATATTATAAACTGGTGCGTTAATGTGAACTAGTCAGACTGTGTCTGCATGGAGGAACTCCTGTGGGCTTTGTAAAACCTTGGTCAGATTTGGAGTGTGGGAGGACGCTCTTCATTGTTTTATCCTGGTGAAAGTGCTCCAGGACCCAAGTCATCGCCTTGCCATAGAACAATAGGCACTAAGGACAGGGAGCATCATGAACTTGTGTTTATTAGGTGCACCTCTGCTTCTCTTGGACAACCCAGACAGAAAGAGCTCATCTCTTAGCTCAGTGACAAAGAACAGGACAAGAGGAAGAAGGACCAGCTTGAGGTACAGTGGGCTCAGTGAACATCCCTTCCCCAGGACTATTTCCACCCACTGGGTCATGGCTAGAAACATCAAAGATGCATCAAAGCCCTGTTAATAAGCTCCAAACCAAGGCGAGGACTTACACAGTTGCTTGGGCTGAACAGGCTGCTGGATCCCTACAGCATGAGGAAGAGGCCCCAGATGCTACAGAGCCAGCCAGGCTCACACACCTACCCATGCGTCTTCTCCAGTATCCTGTCCTGCTTTCAGAAGAAAACCAGACTGTCTTGCTGGTTCCATATTAGGCCACACTAACTGATCAGAGAGCCACATCTCGTCACTGTTTCTCTACTGGGATGTGCTAAACCTAACTGTGTTCCTTACTGATTCTCCAGCTTGGGTGGAATGAAGATCAGGGCATAGCTGGACCTGTAGCAGCTCCTCCATGAGATAAACTGGATTGTCATGTAGAAAGTCATGGCACTTCTAACCATAAGACCTTAGGTGAATTCTTTCACTTGTCTCCCTTCTTCTGGTGGTCCTGGAATCTGGATGTTGTCTTCAAGGTGACAGAACTCCAAAAATTCTTTTAAAAAACTGATTTCCATTTTCATTAGTGTGGCAAGAGAGTGGTGCCCTATTTATGACACAAGTTCTAGAACAGTTAAAGAAACCTGAGAGCAAATGAGACTCTCACCTCTGGAGGAGCTGTACTGTCATATTAGGCATGAGGACTTCATTAATAGGCACACTGGGTTAATATCACAGCACTCCTTTGCCCAATATTCCGGTGGGACTTTGGCTTTCTGCTCCACACCAGCTTTTCATAGCCAAGAGGTTTGTACAGGCTGACTGGACTGGTATGCAACAGCTCAGACCAAACTGGGCCTGCTTGAGTGCAATCCCAGTTTGAAAAGATTTCCTTTTAAGTATGTAGTGCCTAAACATTAATGCTAGGAACAGTATCTGCAAAAATGTAAGCTTCAATGCAATGAAGGCTGAAGCACTAAATTAGCCATGAGACTGCCTTTGTCTGCCTAACACACACAGATCAGCAATCTTTGTTTCTCTGCTACCTCAGTATATGGCAACTACTTGCAAATGCAAAGCATATTCTCCAGGTGTGCTGTAGAATACACACTGTGCAGAAAACTGCTACCAAACTTCAAGCCAGGACAAATTGCTGGCTGGACAAGAAAGCAACACTCACCCAACAACATGATGTCATTTCTGTATACGTGGGAAGAGGAGGAAATCTTGATTTGTTCTGGCCATAGATGAGGACACAGCTTGAAATTAATTGATCATGGGTGCATTCAAAGCAACAGCTTGATCCAGTTCCAGCAAAATGCAATGGCAAAACCCTGGTGCACAATACTGAATGTGTTAGACTTTCTTCTCAAAAACTTTAGCTCACACTTCACTGTGTAGAAGCAATCAGACCCCCTCTGTCACCTTGCTAAGGGAAGTTCTGATTAGGCATTTGGACCTGAGCTCCCTTGGGGGTGGGGATTAAGAGGGGAAAGATAGGCTGATGTGTAAAAAGTTTTCTTTGCTTAAAGAATATTTAAGGTAGAGAACTAAATTAATTAGGATGAAACTTGCATGAAGATCCTTCAGCTAGGAATCCAGTCCACAGCTTGTTCTTTCTTTCTACCTGTATGATCTCCACTATCATAGTGTCTCAGCATTTTACAACCTCACTTTCTAACTACTCTTTGAGGCAGGAAGATGGTTGCTGTCCCCTTTCAACAGATATATCTCTGCAGAATTAGCTTAAGTGTCCCAACAGTGGTATTCTGTAGGATAACCCTTCCCTCTTGCATGCCCAGCCTTCATTTCCTGCAACACACTTTTTCCTACTGTTTGCTTTTCCCCACTGATGTCTTACACTCAACTTGGAAAGCAAAGCTCAGCCAACCTGCTTTATTCCCATTTATAATCAATTTAACTTCCTGGCTCTGGGGCACCTTTTGCTGTGCTTGAGACCACTGCCACAAAGTTCCATTTAAATCCAGAATAATTTGCTGACATGGAAATTAAACCATTGTTCTTCTGATGCCAATAAACTGAAGTGCTGACAATTGAAACAATCATTCCAGCAAAATCGTCAGGAGTATCCACGTTTGTCATCTTTTGATGACTCCAGATCAAGAGTGCTCAATTCATAAAAAGCCAGAAGATGAGTTCTTTAAGTACCAATGTCACAAAATTGGAATCTTAGTGTATTTTCTTAGAGCTACTTAATAGAGAGAAGTGTCTTTATTTAGCACCTGTCATCTCAAGTTCCCAAAATGCTCTCTCAAGAATTAAGTTTCCTAATAAGCTTCCTAGCCAGACATCAGGCTCCAATTTACAAGGGGTAAACTTGTTTAAGGTCACCCAGCATGGGAAAGAAGAGCTGGGAAGCAGCTCCAGGAATCCAGAGGACCACACCCCTCACTAGCCACTAGACCACACAACTGTCCCCGTTTCACTCGAGTCATTATTAAGCAGGATAGAAGAACACTGTGGTTTTATTTTATGTTAGCTGAACTCTTGCATTAACATTTTACTGTCCCACTGATGTTTTGCCTAGAACATTCTGTAATCCACAAATTAATATGTGAAGAACATCCAGTACAGTTTGGAGGAATAAAAAAATTACACAAATGGCAATGGAGTTTTGATTTCCAGCAGTTTCATAAATCAGAAGAGTTGGAGAAAGAAGGTTCCTTATTTTATCACACATAGCCTTGTGTAATGCCAGCAAAACTCCTGCCCTTCCCAAAACCAAGCAGAAACCCTATTGTTGCGGCAAACCCCATCTGGTCACATGGAGAACTTGAAACCTCGCGGCATTCTGTTTTGCATGGACAGAGGGAGTTTTGCTCCAAATACATGACAAGGGCCAAAAATAAATGTGCTCTACCTATGCATAGTATCTGAAGTTTTGTTGCCTGCTCTTATTCATCACTTCATGTTTTCTATGATCTTGCCTTTAGCTTCTGGGATAAGGGTTTCTCTGTCCTGCAAATCCTCCCCTATTCTCGTTTTTTGTTAAATCACTTTGTTAAATGATTCTTCTAGGTGGAAGCAGATCCTCTCCCTTTAAGGACGGGTCCATGCTGCACACAATGCAGTGAAGCACAAATCTAGAGGCAAAACCCAATCTCTGTTCAGAAGGTCTTTAAGCAAAGTAGCACGAAACTTGCCCATGACAATGAGGCTTGGATGAGGCATAGGCCCTGCTTCCTCAGAGTGCAGCTGGGACGGATGCATCTGATCACAGAGGTGTGCCCCATCAAAAAAAACCATCACTATCAGCAATCGAAATCCAATGCTCCAGCCTGACTCAGAAACTCAGATGGAGCTAGGCAGAGCGTAAACTCTAACCCCAACAGAATTATTTAAAATCTATTTAAGGCAAACTAATTAGTAAACTTCTCACATCTGCCAGATAACGTTGGATGTTTTGCACCAACACCGCCTGAAGTTGCAGTCCCCGCAGACCTGGCACTGCCCTGTGTGGCGCAGAGCCTGCTCAACACCCCGCTGGAGCTCTCCCAGTGCTGAAGGGGACCCTCCTCACAGCCAGCCCTGCAGGCTGAAGCGGAGCATGGTTCAATATTGAGCGAAGCTGCAGGGCAAAAAATACAACTACAGGGCTGAAATAAGACTTAGTCTGTAAGATCAACTGACAATGACGGAAGGGGAAATGCCAGCAGGGAACATCTGTATTGCTGGCATGAGCTGGGTGGAGGAGAATGGCAGTGTGCCACATGTCAAGTTTTTGAGAAAAGCGGCTCCTTTCTACCCCCTAGGAGCCTCTACTTAATAAGATGGTGCTCTCCCTTTACCTCTCTTTGCAAACCTGAGAACAGCGTAAAAAGCCTCCTGATGATAACAGTTTAAGAGAAACAAAGCTAAGTTCCTCTGGTCTTCAAAGGTATTACACCAGTTCACCCAAAAGCAGGACTGTTAACCTTAGTGTCCTTGGCTAACTTCCAGCTTGGGTCATCAGAGTCTGCGCACCTAAATTCAACTCTCAGCAGTAACCAGAGGCTGTCCTGCTTTGTCCTTCACAAGTAAACATTGTTCTGTATCATAATTCCAGCCAGAAGTGGACACATGTGCCTGGACATCCAGCATTTTGGATGTGCTTCAGGCACATCTAGAATGGAAGAAACTAAAATACAGATCAGAAGCCCAAGAAGAGGAAGTTTTAATACTCCTCTGGTAAGCATGAGCACAACACAGCTGTCATGGCCTTAGCGAAGGAACAGAGAGAAGGTGTGTCTCCTCTTTAATTTACGTGGAATGACAAAACTGAACTTTGATGTCCTAGTCTGAGGCAGCAGCTTCCTTAGCATGCACAAGATGAATTTTATTTGCTCTGTCAGCATAACTTCTTGATCCTTTATGGCCACCCACAGACTGATGTAGAAGTGATTCCCCTGATACTAGCCTTGTTGGTATTTTCCCCAGTGATATCATCTATCCTAGGCCACTTCAGGGATCCAGCAGTTGTTGCATACTCAGTGCTGGGCTGCTGAGAGTTTGGATTTTGCCTGATTGTATGTCACTCCAGAATCAGTGTTAGTAAATACAGTAGCCAGTGGGCTAATGCTGGTTTGTACTGCACAGAGTAAGACATCAGAGTAGCAGGTATTTATGTTACTCTTTTACTGAGGAGCCTGGAAAACAAAAATCTGTGGAAACAAGTTTTAGCACTCTTGGGCCCATAACAGGATATCTGCTGTTGGGTCAGGAGAGTGTAAACTAGTGTTATATGGGAATGCACCTGTAATCACTTCTCCAAGTGTGAAAATCTCATAATAGAAGCAATTTTAATACAGCAAACACACTGCAGACATCCCCATTGCATCTATCAACACGTACACTCAGGGAAAGCCAAAATATGATCTGCTCCACCTCTGGTTATTATGAGGTTGCAGAACATATGCAGCTACCCAAATTATTATGCATATTACTATTGTGCTTAGAGGCTGCACCTGAGATCTTAGCTGCCCTATAATTAGACCTTCCTAATATAATCAAACCTGTCCTGTGAGTGAAAGTTTAGCGGCTATTCCCCACCAGGTGACAAGCTATGACTGAATATAGCAGGAGTAACACAGCTAGCCTCTTTCTCCCAGGGTTTACAGTCTAGATAGGCAAGGGAGACAGAAATGAAGACAGATTGGCAGAACGAGGTAGGCTGGAGGAACAGTTTTAAAGAAATGCAGTGTAAGTGATGGTGATACTGCAAGCAGTAAAAACCTGTAAGGACATACTCCAGAGGAATCAGCATCAGGAGAGAATCAGCATCGTGGAGAGCATTACTGCTGGGTGTCACCGCAACCCGTCAAGGTGACAGAGGGTATCTGGCACTGAGGTAAAATCCAGTGCCAGGGAAGTCTGTGCCAATGACTTTGTAAGGACACAACACATTACCTAAATGAGCAACAACTGCTTTGCTTATGACGGTGGCAAAAGCCAGCCAGCACTGGCCATGCACATTAAAAGAAAGTGCACAAATACTTAAAAGATAATGGGATGCAGCCTGTCAGTGCCTCTGCCAATGTTTAGGCACGCAGTCCTTCCAAACATTCAGCTAGTGAAACCGGTGCAAAGGAAGCGTCAGCTGAGGTTATGGATCTCTGCAGACTAATGACACAGTTGAAACAGGTGAGCATGATCTACTGCTTGTATAACAGCAGTGTCCAAAGGTTTGGCCCAGAAAGCAGATTCACTGCACTACGCTGCCAACATTCGCAAGGGCAGACTCTGTTCCAAAGAGCTAGAGATTCAAGTAAATAAGATAAAGACAGGGTCATAGACAGGTTTAATGGCTTGCCTGTGGTCATGTGTGTCACTGGTAGCCTTCTTAAAAATCCAGCTAATATCTCCTGAGCTCCAGCCTAGCATCGTGTCCAAACACCCCACCTTCTCTTTAGCAAATACTTCCTTCTCTTAAACAAAGCAAGCCACAGAGAAGACACTTCGAACTACAGTACAGCCTTTGCACTGGAAAGGAACACCTTTAAAGAGGCCAACAACTATGTTTCTCCATCTACTGTCAACTGACTAATTTGCTAGTTTTTTCCAAATATGTTTTCCAAATATCTATATTTGCAAGTCAAACCTCCAACAGTGCTGAAAAATAACAGCACCTCTTTCCACACACCAACGTGTTCCTTACCCATGGACAAAAATCTGTCTCCAACACAGTCATGAAAAGCTGCTTCTGTAGAAGCTCAAAATTACTATTCTTCCTGCTCTTGTCAGTGGCAGTCAGTAACGTCACTGCAGCATGAGCTCCTATTGAGCGTCTAAAGCTATTCAATTAATCTTAGTTTGCTGAGAACTCAGAGAATTAGGTAAGGTCAAAGAGTTAAAAGAGATCAGAAGACGCTACACTCCCACTGACACAATACTTCCTGAAGAGCTGACACAGACATATGTTACTCTACTGACAAGAAAACAGAGCTTTCTGAAATAGACACATATACATTTACTTTGAAAGATAGCAAAACATCTGGACAGGCCATCTCTGCTTGCTCCCCCATCATTATTCTGCAGGAAAAGGCTCTGTTTCTTTTTTGTTTTACGGATCATTTGTTCTGTAGTTATCATGGGGTTAACCAGACATGCTTATCTGCTTCCTCAGGTGAAAACCAGACAGCCATGTGTCAAATGCTCTAGTCCTGGGGAGATCATCAACCCCAAATACCTCCTTCTTATGTTCTAGGTGTGGGGTAGAGCTCTTGAAGAGCTGGGCACTGTTCTCACAGAGCAGAAAACAATAGATGAAGACAGAAACAGTGGGAAGGGTGCAGATCATAATACTGAAAAAAAGGGCAAGTCATGTAAAGAGCTCTAAGCCCACAGAAACAGTCATGCAAAGTGGACCTAGACATCCCACAGGTGCTGCACAATTGAACTCTGTCAAGGCACATTAAAAGACAAGAGGCCTGAAAAATTTTCCCCTCTATTCAGCCTCTGCTCCTCAAGGAAGCCCACCAGTGTAATCCTTATCTGTCTGTGCAAGGGAGACACCACAGAGCTAAGGAGCTGAAAAAAGCAGCACAGAAGCCAAGCAATCAGCAGCAGGACAGGGATCTCCACAGGGGACAGTAAGTGGGAAATAGTAGGTGCTGCTCTGAGCTATAGAAGTCATGGATTGTGTCCAGATACAGGCAGGTAACAGGACATGAAAGTGGCCTCAGTCAGAGATACACCAAACCCAGGTGCCCCCAGAGACTCAAGCAGAATTGGCTCCTTGAGGCAAGCAGTTCTCATGTATGACTCAACCACGTGCACATGCTTCAGCATGTCCCTGAACATGCATTTGCTCAAACTAAGTTCAAAGCTAATGGCTCTCACCCCAGTACTAGGGATAATACTTGGGAGTAGTGCTGAAGATACCACCTTTTATGGTCAGTGTCACACTGAAGGAAGCAGCACTGGAACAGCCCAGCCAAGCATGCCTGTCAACTAGCCCAGGAAGGGCTAGTAATGTTGCATACAGGGACCTGCAGTCCCCACCCAGGTCAAACCTTAGTGCCTAAGAGCTAAGCAGGACAGCATTCAGCCCAACTTAAATCACCGAGCTCTAGCTAAAAGGATCTTGACAGCCTTCTATCAGGCTAGCTTTCATTATCGCTGCTTGGACTATCTCCATTATTTACAAATGCAGAGCAGATTAGAAGGTCTATCTATATATTATGAGATTCTTTCTGCTGGTGCAGGAATGCATTTCAGCAGTTATAATAAGTGGCAGCCACAGAAACCCAGCTTTTCTGATCATCTTACAATTGCATCCTTGTAAACAAGGAGACAGATGCTGCTCTGATCGTCAACAATGGGAAAACAGCTCCTAAATGCCATGTTGAACACAAAACTGTGCTTGTATCACCCCCGCAGTTGCATACGTAGCAGGGGATTCCTGGCAGCTTCCCTAACAGAGAGGGCAAGCCAGGGCAAGGAAGAAAAGTGCTAGGAGTGTCATATTGCCAGCAGTGTTAAGCCAGAGCAGCCCCCAGGCAGCTCTAGGATGAGTTAGGGTGGGGAAACAAGGAGTCATGATTCGTAGTGAATCCTTGCTCCAACTCCTGTTTCTTCTCTCCTCAGCTGTACAGAGGAGCTGGGTGAAAGACAAGACTGTCCTGTTCCTGGGGACGAAGCAGGAAGACATCTGGGGAGGTAGTCACTCTACAGAGTGACAGGGAGAACTGTTAATCTTCCAAAATAAGCATACAGGGCATGTTTATAACACTGATTGCTACAAACAACATCCTCTCACCTCGCTTGGTCTAAAAAGGGACTATGCAGACAGAAAGGATGGAAGGTGATGGTAGGCAAAATTGTCCTGGGAAAACAGCCCACTGAAAATATTTACATGGGAAAACATGCATAACTTTGGAGGCAGACAATGCTGCCAGCAGACCAACCAGAACGAATCCTTGCCATCAACATGACCGCTAGGGTTTGTAAGCCCTTTGCCAGGAGATGCCAGCATCCATAATGCATGGATTCACACAAGTTCCCTCTTACAAGTACAGAGCACCATGAACACCATGCCCATATACTTGCCTGCTCTTCTGGGATAGCTGCATTTCCTTACTCTCCAGCAACATTAGCCAGGCACTGTTCCTCCACTTGCCAATGCATAACCTGGTAGGAAACAAGGACAGCTTTATTCAGGAAAAAAGTGAAAAAATGAAACACCATTTTGGGAAAACACAGCAATAATTTATCTGCTTAAATGATAAATAAAATACTTTCCCATGTAACCTTGGCAGTCACCCGTCAGCAGCATTCCACGACCACTAGTGGTCCAATGGGCAAACATCCCTCTTCCGCATTACCTCCCTCTCCCATCCACTAAACCCCACTCATGGTTTGGCATCAGTGGGTAGCAGTGACCTAGCATAGCAAGGTCACTTAGGGAACAGCTCTGTATGGCATCTTGCAAAGTATTTCTTGATTTGTTGTGACAATTCACCACCGATCCCAGTTACATGCCACACTGTTGGGAAGGGACTCATTGGAACTAACTCCACTTACTCCTCTGCTATCTTATCCAAAATTTCTGTTTAGAGAGCTGCCTTTGCTTCAGCTTTTGTTGAAGACTGCCATCAAATGCAAAGCTAGTAATACCCAAGAGTAAAGCAGAGACAAAGAATCCATATTCTGCTAGAAACTAAAAGCCACTTCCCTACTCTGTAATTTCGCTCCCACCATCCAAACATTTTTAAGGCTGCATCATGCTACAGTGACACCCAAGGCATTACTAGAAGATTTGTGAGCATCCTATCTGTATTTCCTCATCTCTCAGAGTTTGTCTTTACAGTAAGGTATATGAAAAAATTCTGTGGAAGAAGCAATTCTGTCCTTATTCTTCTTGCTTTTCAACAACAGGAGTAGAAAGCTCATTGCCTTCTTCTGTGCCATGAGACTGAAGGTGACTGCATGGCTATACCATCTTATGAAGTATCAAAGACTGAATAGGAGTTTGCTCATTGACCTTCGTACCACTGTTTTTAAACACTTCACATTTTTTCAAATGTTTTATCAGTTTTTCCAAACTGAAAAAATCCCATTCATTATCTAGAAAGCCAACATTTCTCATCTGCATCTTACAGGCAGAGAAACTGAGTCATCAGTTGTTTAAGCAACTTCCACTTCCCCAAAGGAGGAACTGAGACATAGAGGACCCTTGTCTCAAAACCACTCAAACACATGAAGTTGACAGACTCAGCCCTGGTATTGCTACAGTAAAGTCTCCAAGAAGGGAAAGCACTTCTTTTCTGCCAACTCTGTGCAACGTCAACATTAAAGGTGACTGTGTCCATGGGTGCTCCTCAGGGTACTGCAAGGAAGCAGCACCTTGCAAATGCAAGGGCTGCAGTTCAAGTGTGAGACCGACTTCAAGGGTGACCTTAATGCCCATTTAACAAGACAGCTCACATCTGGCAGCCTGTTCATAAAGAAAGGGCAGGTGCGTGGCAGCTGTTTATGCAGCTCCCACATTATCTGTTCTGCTCTAGGCAGACTAAATCCCTAAAGACAAAGAGAAAAGCAGCCTATCCTACCCCAGGCATAGCCAGTGGGCTCCTACACAAAAGACCCTGCCCACCAGCTACCTGCTACAGCATTGCCAGGAAGCACGTGCAGGGCCTCAGCAATACCCTAGGTTGCAGACACAGGTCCAGACCCTCGATGCCCCGTTCACCTGCCTATTCCATGTGTTTTGGTTTTGTTTTGGGGTTTGGGTCTTTTTTTTAATAGCTTACCTCACTTCACACCTGCCTCTTCAGCCTGAGGGCTGGAACCAAGTTGGCAAAAGCTGAAGAAGTTCAGAAGAGAACATACCTGACAAACAAGCCTCCCTTCTCTCACCAAACAAACCAAGCAACCAAGCCTAAGGCAATTCCCACCTCACAGGCACCACACCCAAAGGACAACACAAATAGAAACAGCCTTGCAAGCAACAGCAAACATCCAAGATTGAAAGGAGTGTGACTTGGCTTTCTTCAGTAGAAGTGTTAACCTCCCCCAAGGTCAGAACCCACGCAAACATGGGCTTATTATCGAGGAACTGAAAGGGGCATTGAAGAGGCACCAACACCTGACAGAAAGGTCTCATAGCCCAAACCATGCTTACACTTGGCTCTGTGTATCCATTTGTCCCTAGCTCTCTTCTCAGTCCCAACATTCCTATATGTATAAAGGCACCACCAGCCTCCTGCCAACCTTCTACATTACAGGTGCTCTTTGTTTCAGGAAATAAGCAGTGGGTTATTTACTCTATTGATTCATTAATTTCTGCCTGATGGTTTTGGAAACAGCAGGCTTAGCTTGGCTTCTAGTGAGTCCCACAAGAAACAAACCATAACACTAAGAAGGATGCTTGTACTTACTACACAAATTCAGAATTTTGCTCCTGAGCTGTTGATACAACAGCTATGGTGTGTCATACAACATTAGCACCAAACTACAGGATCATTTGCTACCAGAATTTTATTCTAATCCTTGGTGTGTAAGTTAACATCACAGTAAGGCTTCCAGCTGGGAGAAATTTAACAGTACTGTTTTATATAGCATATCTCATTATTAATAAAGTAATGCATTGGACAGTTAGAAGACAAATATCTACCCTGTGTATAAGGAGCTAACAAGGTCACACATTCAGATGTTAATATTGGTATGGTGTCACACTGATCTAGAAAACTTCCTGGAGCTTCTTCTATCTCTGCAGTACACACATTTCTAAGACAGACAGCCAAAAGTTGAAGGACTGTACATATTGATTAGACACAAACCAGAGTCTAATGAGGCTGTGAGAAGCTAGGATCAAAACAAGATAGCCAAAACCAGGCAAAGAAATTAAATATCCAGGAGTACTGGATCTGCAAACCTAGGAAACAACAGAAAAGGCTCTCTGGTGGGTTCCATGGCTTTGCCTTTCTCAAATGGGAACACCAGGATAAACCAGGTTAGATAGTTTTTCTGCTTTTTAGAATTCTTTCAGATCCATTTACATTTTATCCCCAGCCATATGCAAAAGAAATCCCACCATCAGCCTAAATTCCGACCTCTGATTTCAAGCAACAGATTCAGGAGTATATGGAGTGTCACAACAATCTTTTGATACATGTATCTTGACCCTAAATGTCTTCAGAGTTTGAGTATGTTTGGTTGCACACTCAGAAGTCAAGATAAGCCTGCAGTCCTGCTCCTTAGTTGCAATCTGGAAGGGACATACTAACAGCAAGGTAAGTGGTGTTGCTTTGTTAGCCATGCCAATCATCAAAACAGTGCACTTCAGAGTGTAGTATTCTACATGAGAATAATAAGGAATTAAAAAAAACCAACCAATTTTAAACTATTCTCTGAAAAACATTTAAAACAGAGCCAGATCGTACCAGACTGCATGCCTACCATGCCACTTGGAAAAATGCTCTTGGAGCAGGGCTCTGGGTAAATTCCTGAAGAGATATCTGTATAGGTAATGTAAAAGACCAGGCATTACTACCTTCTGAGCAAAGAGGAGTTTGAGACCTACTTTAGGCCACTATGCAAGAAAAGGCACCATTCCCATTACACTGCTGCCTCTTCTATAGCTAAGTGATGGAAATAACCCCCAATACAGCTGTTACAGATCTCATGCTGCCTTCTAAAAACAAAACAGCAGGGAGTCAGCTGAGATATAACCACTTTGCCAGGGCACCTGAGACTAATTGCTGGCCCACAGTTTTGTTATAGACTTTAACTACTAACTTCCAAACACAGGTATTTATGTGCTTAAGTCTATTGCTTTAGCATCACCATGGCTAAATTGTACATACAGCATATCTGAAACACTGGATTGAAACTAGAAAATGGGAGTAGAACTAGGTCCCACACCCTTTCAGACCCTCCTCCAGTCAGAGTATCTCAGCACTTCTTGCCCTTCCCTATGGTAGATCTCAAAATAAAATCAACACAAGTACACAATAAATCAGTGACAAAATAGGAAACTGAACCCAGTTTGGATGCCCTGACTGTATGGAACTTGTTGTATCCAAAGTGTACAGGACCCTACATTTTCCAGCACTTTGTCCAATTCACTTCTAAATGTGTCCCAGAGGGAAAAATATTTCGTGGTCTAATAAGCATCAGGGTTGGAAAAAACAGCTAACATTTCCCTCTGGGGTTAATGTGGACTAAACACCATGAGAATTCGTTTTGACTAAGTAACTCAGCTTCCTCTTACATGATTTCAAAGAACCCATCTCAGCTGAGGTCTCAGGCATCAACTCCTCGGGCATCTTTGCCTGGTTTACTGTCTCTGTGGTATCTGCAAACACAATCCAAAATTTGCTGAAGTCAATAGAGGAGGCAGTTTAGCTTAAAGTAAAGCATTTTCTCTATTCTAAGGCTTAAGGTTTGCAAAGATAGTGTGGGTAAGTTTCCCATGACTCGAAGAGTTTGAAGGATACATTAGGCAGTTATGAGAAAGTGTCCTAAGCACATTGGTCATTTCTGGTAGCTGAGCATGAGGTATATTATTTTTCACACATTTGGCTAACCTAGTCTTAAAAACCTCTAGTGACTAGGAACCCCATGACGTTCCCAGATACTTCAAACTGCTGCATCAATATATTTACCACTAGAAAGCTTTCCTAAGTGTCCAGCTTGGCTCGCTCTTGTTACAATTTAAGTGCATTATTTCCTATCCTATCTCCATTGCTATGGAGAACAGCACTTTTCCCTGTCTCTGCATGAGTCTTTCTATATATTTCGAAAATTCTGTTGTACTTGCTTTAATTCCAGTTTAGTCAGCTTTTTTCTCCCCTCCTTATTTTGAGGTTATGCTTTCAAGATCTACAATTGTTCTCCCTGTTCTCCTTTGGCATCTCCCCATTGTCCACATCTTCCCTGAAATGTACCCAGCAAATTGTACACAATGCTCCAGCTGTTTCCCCAGGACTCTGTAGAGTAAAAGAATTACAGCTGACTCTCCTGACACTACATGAGTACTCATGGTTCTTCATAAATCTAAGATTTGTTCCTTCTCCTGCAGCTACATAGCAACTCCAGATACTATCTTCTGTTCTTCAAGATCTGGAGCAAGCAAAGCTCTTCAAAACTACAGTAAGGGATGTTAAAAAGAATCCCAATTTAAAAGAGGGTTTCATTAGAAGTCATCCTTATCCTTAATTTAAGAGGAAAAAAAGCTCTTCATCCTTTCACTAACTTATCTGTACTCTCTGTGCCAGGTCTGTTTAAGCACACTGAAGCCTGACAATACCATTGGAAGGGAATAAGAAAATAGCTATTCTCTGGAGGCATTATTATGAATAACATGTGTTCCTGGCTGTTTCCTCTGGGCCTATTTTATGAATCAGTCCCAAAAAGCAAACAAGTCATTCAACAGTCTCACCATAGGGTCACTCATGATCTCAGGTTTTTATTTTAGCAGGACAGTAACTAACCGAGGAGTTCTAGGCTACTGAAAATTCCAGCTTGATGCTGAAACAGAGTGATGCTACTGAATCAGAGTTAAGCTCTCTTCCATACTAAAGAGACAGCAGCATAGTTCTCTAGTTTGTGTTGGAGTTGTTGACAGAGGAGCCATCTCTCAGAAGGGAGAACACCAAACCCAGACTTGTGGCAGATATTAAGCAGCCTTTTGTTCTTTCCACATCAGCATAGAAATATTGGCCTCAGAGTCATTCCAGCACTGCAAAGTTACTACGCAGAACCTGCATCGCTTCTGTAGGGCAAAGCAATGGTTAAGCTGCTGTCTAGAGAATAAAAAGGCACAAAACCATTGCCATGCACTTCACAACAGGTAGAGACAACAGATAATCAAAACAATCCAATGAGGGTTAAAATACAAAAGCCAGAGTATAAGGCAAAAATAAAAAAGAGGATTATTTGCAAGTTCTGAGACATGTATTTCCACCTTCCTCCGCCACTTTTGTTCTGCAAGCTTGTGAAAACGTGCTGTTCCCTCACAGGTTGTCATGCTCTTTCTTTATAGGCTTCGTTGGCCTTTCAGTTGGCTCAATAGATTTTGAACAGGAAAGGCAAGTACTGGACTATTTTATTCAATAGAACTAGAAGATAAAGGGAAATGAACTTCATATTTTTTGGGTGCAACACCCAGAATTATGATCTAGATTCATCTAATTGTATTTGGATCCAGAGAATTAGTTCCACCCATTGTAACAAATGGAACCAAGTGCAAAATTTGGATGTGGGTCAGTATTTAGACTCAAATCCAACAGTTGACGGCAGACTTTGTTGCAACTCCTAACATTTAAAGAGTAAGAGAAGAAAGAAATGGGTAAAAAGAGATGATTTGGCACAAGAGCACTTGAAATGCTGAAACCCTGAATATCAGGATACCTTCTGATCATCAAGAACAGATTAGAAATAAAAAAAGTGGCATCAGCCAATCTTTTAAACATGTTTGATTAATAATTGAAGGTACTAGGAGGAACACTAAAACACAATACTTGGTCCTGGGTAAACCCCTTGTAGTTTCCTGAGTGGATTTTGAGCCTTGGAAATAATTAGGGAGAGCCCAATACAAGACCTAAAGACCTTTGGGCAAGCAATATGAACACCACCTATGCTTTGATACGATTTTATCTACTGCTGCTTCCAAAAGGCTCCCTTCACCCCACTCACTACCCCAAACACCACCATTTCCACCTTCCGGTCTCACAAGGGCTGGAACAGCCACATAACCATGCTGTGCTTCCAAATACTGCAAGTTGAAAGTTGGGATATCCTGCTTGCAAAATACAGACACAGGTTCTGGAATCTCCAGGTGAGCTAGTGCATTTCAACAAAGTCCATTTTATGCTTCTGTTTCAAACTATTTTCCAAGCTCACACTAATGGCTAGGAGAAGCAACAGTAGACTACATAGGTGAGCACCATGTACTGATTCAGTTTCCTCTAATAAATCAGGCTGGTAACTCAAGGACAAGCAGTGCCGCTGTGAGGAGAGGCACAAAGTTGTCATATGCTTCAGGCATGGCAGCAGAAGCCAGGAATGCCAGCACAGGGACAGAGATGGGCAGCCACATCCCCTTATCTCTTGTGCCCCCTTTGCTGAAGCAAGAGTAATCCTACTTAACAAGCAGCCTTCTGGGGGCATCATCAAGGCTTGTTAATGCCTGCACAGTATTCAAAGATCCTTGGAACTAAGATCTTTTAAAAGCACAGACTAAAGCTGGAATTTTAAGTCAGCCAGTTCAAACAGTAAACAGGACACTTATTTTTAACAGGAAAGGGGTAATTGGCCCTTGGCACTGCTGAGACACTCACTCTGGATGGGAGAGCTTTCTGCATGCCATGGTTCAGCTCAACCACCAGATATGGGCTGCCTGCAGGAGCAACTGGTTGCAGATCTCTGGCCTGTGCATATTAGCTAATGCCTTCCTCCCGACCCTGCTCTTTCTAGGCAGAACTATTTTAAAACTAACCTTAAAATCTCTTCCACAGAGCCAGCAGCAGGAAAAAAAAACAGGTTCAACTGGAGACTGCTGCTTCTACCATTTACCAGCATTTCCAAGCATTTGAAGAAGTAAATTGGCTGAAGAACAGGAAGAGATGGAGGTTTCAATAATCTTTTAGACACAGGACTTTAGCACTAGTTTCTGTGCAGTTCAGGCAGCAGATGTTGACAACACCAGGAGGCTGCCCAACTCTCCTCCACCAGCCTTGTTTGTTACCTGGAAGGAGTGAAAAAACAAGAGGATTTCGGCTTGCTAAACTTGACAGCTAGATCCCCCAAACCCTGGTTACAATGGAAGGTTTGCTCCAAGTTGCTGAAGAGGCTTTTACAGTCAAAGGATGGAAGTTATGAGCAGGATTTAAATGCTAGCCCTCCAGAGAAAACTTTGGGTTCCTGTGAACAGGACTACAGAAACAATCAAGCCCTCCAGATTCAAAGAGGACCCTCATTTCTAGGTTTTGACAGTTTGAGCCTTCCTTAATCCAGGGTCACTTCCTCCCAGTGTGCTCCCACCCCAGTTCTGAGGTTGGGAGTTTTGATCTGGTGAAAAGGCAAGTGGTTGTATCCTTGCATGCGCTTTGAAGGACTGGGAGCCTTGCAGCATGTGTTGACCCAGGACAAATTCAAAGTGAATTTGTCTTCAGTGACAATAGCAATGCCATAAACAGGCTGGTGAAAATAAAAAACAATCACTGTGCCTACAGGAATACAGCAAGAATATTAGCGCCCCAAACTCTCTCAGCAGGCATTGCTTTGAAACGCTTTTGTCTTTTGAGGTTGCCCCCCACCCTTTTTTTTTTTTAATAGGTTAAAATTCTAAATTAGGCAAGCAACAGAGATCATCATCCACATCAAACTGTAAACAGTACCACAAATTAGGGGGTGCTTACAGGGATAAACCTGATCTCCAGGCATGAATCTCTCTCCTTAAACACTAGGGTGGCTTGAAATCCTGCCTTAGAGATAAGGCCAGGCTTGAGTCCATCTTCCAAACGGATTTGTTCCAGCCCCAGTGAGTAATGCTGGGTGAGAGTCAAGAGAGCTGGAGGGTATAAACCCCCCTCCTTTTTCATATATTAATTCTGTAAAAAATAAAACACAAAATAAATAAACCAGGGGACTCGTAAATCTATAAAATTCAGGGGGTAAAAAAACCAAAATCATTTGCAACCAAGCATTTTTGGACTGCTGAGAGTGATTTTTCCCATGTGTGTCTCATGCTTTCTGCATTGGCTGTTTGGGCTGAACTTGGGGGGGTGGGTGTAGAAAACCATGGAGAAAAAAACCCAAACCACCACCATAGCTTGCGAGAGCAGGGAAAGCTTTTCAAAAGGAGGGGAAGGAATAAGACTCACCTGTGCCAGGAGAGGGCGTCTTGAGCAGCGGCAGTAGGAGCCTACAGCTCTGCTCGCCCATCGGCAGCCGGGCAGCGGGACGGGCGGGCAGCGCTCCCGGCTCCTGCGCTCCCAGTGCTCCCATATCAATTCTGTCAGCCCTGTTTATCCCGCACAGCTGGTCATTCATCTTCTCCAATCCGACAGGTTTTTTGCTCCGCTCGCCTGGCTCCATGTTAGTGCTCGGCTGCCTTACATGACACCATGACCTACTTTTTTCTTTTTTTTCTTCTCCCGGAGAATAGCAAAGCGCTGCTTCAGTGTGGCTTGCAAGGAGGAGCGGCAAAATTAAGGAGTGCTGGCAGAGCAAGCCAGGGCCCTTTTCAAAAATTCGTGGCTGTTTGCGAGGTTAGGCAAGGAGAGGTGAGGCCAGCCCAGGCTCTCCAAGGTGCACAGCTGAAAATGAGGCAGTAACAGGAAAACTAAGAGAAGGGTCTTGTGTTTTGAGTCTTAAGGAAAAGGCCTGTAATACCTTTATGAAAATCAGAGCACGCTCCCACAGAGCTTAAATCAGCCGATTCAGAGGCAAGGGTAAGAAACACCATCATGGGCAGCAGCAGTAACAGAGGCAAGGGAAGATTGTGGCTCAGGAGACACTGGCTCATTTCCATCCTCCCCTACGGACATGATCTAAGGAAAATGCTTAGACCCAGAGCCTCCAAGATAATCAATTACATGCCTATATACCAGAAAAGTCAATCAGCTTAACCTTAACCCTAGGGAAATCCTGCTATCTCCACCAGTTTCCAGTGCAAATTACAAATCTGCATTCCTTTGAGGATGTGGATTTTAGTTTCCATATGTCTCACCTCCCTGGTGTTTGAGAAGAGATAAAATTTCCCTAATTCTGCAAGGTATTCTGTGCAGCAGACTGTCAGGCATGCCTAATAACTCAGTGAAGGAGTACCTAAAAGAATAAATTGGAAATATCTACTCCCAAAATAACTGGAATTTGGTCTGTTCTGTGAGGCTAAATAATCGTTCAAGGATTTTTTTTATTCTCTCATCCATCCAGACCTCTTTATTTCTTGAGCTTTCAAAAGCTTGTCTAGCATGATTTCAAAGGTACATTGCTCTGGCTTACCATGGCTTTCTTCATATACATGGATGGTTGTCCTCGGTAGCAAGCTCAGAGCACAACTGCAGCAAGGCAAGTAGTATTAGTCTGCACTCTAGCCAGACTGAAGAGTCAAGACAAGCTATTTCCAGGCTGATATTTGCTTTCTTCATTGCTGGAGAGCTTGCAGGACAAACAGAATCTATTCCCATGCTTGCAGGTCAGGTCCAAAAGGGTACTCATGATTTTTGCTCTTTTCATTTCAGGACCTAGTTTGCAATGGCGCCAATACAGACATGGTTTGGCAAGAATGGCATGAACCCTGGCAGCAACTGGAGAGCATTCATGTGCCTTGGGATAATGCTTACTGGGACTCACTGGCAGAAGTGTGACCCTGCACTACGTTGTAAATGTCTGACCTAAGGAATGGCTCCAACCACTTGCAGAAGCTGTAGGCTTTTATATCTACACTCTCAGAACTCTAACCATTACAGTGCCTGTTGCTAGGGAGGAGCTGAAGAGCTCCAATGTGTAGCGCTAAGCTTTGAGAGTTTCTTACAGACTTTAGCACCTGGCCCAGCTGGATATCTGCTGGAAGTCACTGCCATTGTACATACTACCCACGGATGCAGAAGGGCTGGGCTACATTGCTGCTCTTCAGGGAAAAGCATCTTGTTTCACTCACCCCTGTATATCCCCTTAGTGGTTATTTTTGCTGAAACATGTCAGTAGCTGGGGCAGGAGGTGCTGAATGTCCAACCTGTCACACCTCACAAATACAGTACAACACCAAGGCCCCTTCCAGCTCTATGACCCAGGCACACCACTTACCCTGAGCTGTGTTTGGCTGCACTGGACCCACAGGGCTGGTGCAGTAGATGCTGTAGCTGAGAATGTTCCAAGTACCCAAACCCTGCTGGAGAGCCAGCTGCAAATTGCAGCCTCTCTCCTATCACATACCTTCCATGTCTCCTTCATATATGACCCTGAGTGGGCCTCACATATTAGGAGAAAAAAAAAGAAAAAGGGAAAAAAAGTTCTGATAAACTGTTCTTTACAGGATACATTTGTGAATAGAAAACAGGCTCCAGGGCTCACAATCTCACTGCTGCCCCCAACAGCTCCTAAAAATGCATCTCCAAAAAAAACACACCTGAAAAACACCCCTGAGTGCAGAACACCCTGTTCGCTTCTGAGCATCTTTTTTTTTCCAGAGCCCTCCAGGAACTCAGCTGCTCTGCTAAATCCCTACTCAGGGACAGCACACAGCAGCCCAGCACAAGCTGCTCTCAGTTTTCCACTGCAATTAGCATAGGTGTTGTTTATCTTATTTTAGAGTAACCCAGCTCCTCTGGGGAAAACCCTTGTCTCCAATTCACTCAGAAAGACACGGCCGTTGCTTCTCAGCATGAATTGACCTTGCAAATGGTTGGGATGGATGACTATAGGGTAAATGAGAGTCACTACCACCTAGGTACTGAGTATGCACAAGCTCACCACTAAAGAGCTGGAATCCTCTCCCAGAGTCCACATGTAAGTCTCAGTGGCCACGTCAAAGGCTCAGGGAGCTGCTTTCCAAAAGCCACAGATTCCCCACAGGTTGCCCACAACTTGTGGATGCAGGAGTAAAACAATCTTTCAACTGACCTACATGCAAAGAATAAACACACAAGACACAATTGGCAGGATCAAGGCACCCTGTACTCTCTCAGCCCAAATGCATGCTTTTGGGCTTTACAGAGATGCAGCCAACATGCTCCAGGAGCTACTTCCATCTTCCAACATATGTTAACATGCCTAGAGCATATCTACACAAGCATCTGAATTCAGATAAACAGGTTGCTTTAGAAGCAGATCTCCCAGCTGTCCCTACTTGCTGCACTTTGGTTCGCATCACAGGGTGATCTTGGAGGATGCAACCTGGACTCCTTTCAGATGAAGCTAGACTGGGCAGTACATGCCAGAGCACACCAAATGCACTCCATCCACCAACATCCAATTCTAAGGACTGATCCTCCAAAGCAGAGCTAATCCAAAGTAAAACACCCCTTGAAATGCAGATAGCACTGATCTTGTGTTCTCACCCCAATCTGAATTACTCGGCTGAGCCACTTGCACTGCTCAGTGACACCCCCAGAGCCACTCCAGCTACACTTTGCTCCCACCCATCTGACTGCTTTCACCTGCTTCTTTTGCCTGCTGCTTACATGATCACTCCTCAGAGACAATCCCTCAGCTTTTATTGCATGCAATTGCAACAGTGTCCTGGTTTCAGCTGGGATAGAGCTAATTGTCTTCCTAGTAGCTGGTACAGTGCTATGTTTTTGAGCTAGGTATGAGAAAAATTTTGATAACACACTGATGTTTTCAGTTGTTGCTGAGTAATGTTTAGTCTAAAGTCAAGGATTTTTCAGCTTCTGGTGCTCAGTCAGCAAGAAGGCTGGAGTGGCACAAGAATTTGGGAGGGGACACAGCCAGGACAGCTGACCCAAAGTGGCCAACAGGGTATTCCATACCATGTGATGTCATGTCTAGTACATAAACTGGGGCAAGTGGGGGCAGGGGAGATCACCACTTGGGGACTAACTGGGCATCGATCAGCAGGTGGTGAGCAATTGCATTGTGCCTCACTTGTATATTCTAATCCTTTTATTATTACTGTTTTCATTTTATTAGTGTTGTCATTATCATTATTAGTTTCTTCTTTTCTGNTTCAAACAGGGCCCTTAGCCCTCCCTGCCTGAGATGTCTGAATAAAATGAAATTAATTCATTGCAGTTTTTACTGCTCCCAAACTTGCTTTCTACAGATGTTTCCCCCATTTCACCAGGAACCATTATACTTCAGTTTCAGAAACCATTAACCCCTTATGAATGGGCAATATTGGCCTATTTTGAAGAGATGGTTCTAGTTCCTCTGCCACAATAAACAATAGCAGCAAAGCTGCTTGGCACTAGCCACCTTCTGAGATGCTATTCATATTCTGGTGTTTGTGCACACTGCATGGTTTACGGCAGGGATTTTGCATTGTTTATTTTCTGTTCCTCTGCAGACAGTGGCATTGTTAAACAGCATGTGTCCGAGAGAATCCGCCCTCTCCATGGGATCTCCTCCCAGCTATTACAGCACTTCCCAGAAACCTACTGAGCTCTGGAATAAACAACTCTCAATGGGGGGACAGAGCCCACACCCGAGTAGAGTGCCATGAAGCTTCCACAGCAATGAAAGTAACTTGGCTTTGCATGAAACCTTCCTTTTGCCTAATGAAAACCCTGTGTTGTCACCCTTCCTAATGATGCTCTCTTGTCCCTTACAGGCAAAAGATGGAATAATGGACTTTTCTCTGACTTGCTCTGACTGTGGTATGGGCCACGAGAAATGATGTTTTTTTCCTTCTGACCCATGAGCTTGAACACCCAAAGCATTTCACCTTGGACAGAAGGAACAGAGATCAACCTTTGGTGCACACGAGTGGCAGGGTGGGGGTGTGTATGCCAGGATTCCCCCCACATGCTCAGTTGGTTTGTTTTCCTCACACATGTAAAGTTAGACAATTGCCTGATTTGGGGACAGGAAGGAATCTCCTTCAAGTCAGATTACAGTGACCATTATGTAAATAACTTGTTTGTCTTTTTTTTCCCCGCCCTGCAGTTTGGGGCCTGGTACATCCTCAGTGTCATCTAGCCATTCCCTCCTGGCAAACACCCTCACAGCAGCACTGAAAGCCTTTGCTGGCATTGTGCCTTGCATACATACACTCATCTTTTGTCATGGGATACAGAGAGATGCTCTGCAACATGTTATATTAGCAAGGGTCAGGAAGACCCTGCTGGTCTAAACATCCCATATGCAGTAAATTAAGATTGTGGCAACTTTGATTCATTGATTCAGGCAGTTCATTTCATACTCACATTCCTAGGGGTTTTTTTTCTGGCTGGTAACAGATGTCCAACATTTCTGCTGCACAAGCGAATCACTAGCAGTTAACACGTGGGCTCATTGCAGGATCCATAGCTGGCAACCCACCTCTCTTCTGGGGTGGACCAGGTCTAGGCTGACAAGCAGTATCAATGATTGTTCTCCTTATGGCATGGCAGGCAAACATTCTCAAATTTCCCTGTGAACAGGAGGAGGACCACTCGGTCCTGCACTTCAAAGATTTTGCCATCTGACCTTAGATTTGCTCTTTTTTGTATTGGCTTTGAACAGCCTTTACCCACCTATCTGGGTCTTTCAATGTTGCCATGTTTACAAGACATGCACATTTTGCTCCTATTCATAATTCATTCCCACTATAGTCTAGCTCACACACAATCAAAGCAGAAGCCCTTCAGAAGCACTGAACCCAGTACTAGGTTGCATAAAAATGATAGTTCCCATATGTCCTTATAAACACCATGCCAAACTGTATTTGTACTGTATTTACATTGTGTTAACATCTACCAAATTACCAAGCCAGCAGGAGAACACACACCCATTCACATTTCTAAACAAAGCTTATAGTCTGGGTGAACATTTAACTTTTTTTTTTTAAAAAAAGCAATGTGTATGAAAAAAGAAAATTTTAGCATAATCTTGGCCTGCAGTTTCATGTTACTTGCCAGAACTAAAACATCTGCATCCTGCAGTATCAGACTACTTGGGGACTTTGTTAATTCAGAGGCAGCTAGAGTCTCAAATGGGATTACCCCTGGGAGAACTTCCTGTTCTCCTGACATTTCACATGGTTCAAACAAAAAGAATTTAAGCTACCACGACTAAAGTCTTTTTCTCCTTTACACTTGAGTTTATTTTCAAGCATACAGTTCTCCAAAACATGGAACTAGGTCCATTAATATAAGCTGAGGTTCTGAAACTACACTCTGGAAAGTTCCTTTCCTATCCAGGGATATTTCCTGGCTAGCAGCCTTCTGATTTTCCTTGGCGTGAGCTTTCTTTATAGTTAGTAGCTGATCAATCTCAAAGCTTGTAATGAGACCCTCACTGCAGTTTTTCAGCTGAGGACCAAACCTGAAGTTCATTCTCTGGGGAGACATAGGAAGTCAGAAGTGCCAAACAGATCAGAGCAATGGTCTGTTAAACCTGTCCCTCCCTAAGAGCAGCACAAGAGAGACAAATTAAGATTTAGACCTCCTGCCCAGGGCCATGAAATCTTTTCCCGGCCTGACAAACTGGGCAGTAGGTTGTATTTTTAGGCAAAATGCTGTGATCTTTCCTTTTAATCTGTACAGTAACAGGCAATACTGCTTATTACTTATAGCTGTACACAGTAATTGGTAAGATCTCACAAAGATCTTAGGATGAATACCTCCACTGCTACAGCAAACCAAATCACCTAGCTCAGATTTGAAGCAGAGGCTGAAGCCAGAATAAAGTAAAAGTTATCTGTCCTTTAGAGGTAGGTGTTACAGGTTCACTGTGCTGTAGGTTCTGACTGTGCTGTATGTTCAGGGGAATTATGGTTGCCTCTTCCAGTAGGATTCAGTAGGATTTGAGCAGCAAAGTACATCAGTGCCCTGACCAGTCAGAGCTGAAAACTGGAGACCATAATGAGAAGCAAACCTGAACCAAACCAGAGGCTGGGGACAAGCAGCTCAGTGGGTCATGCTACACCCTGTTGCACAGACAAGTTGCATGACCTCAGAGCACTGGTATACCATAGGGTTCCACCATGGGACCACTCAGGCAGGCTTTGATCATAGACTATTTTTCTTGCTGTTTACTCATAAGTCATCACAGTCTCCAGCATCCCTTGCACAGCTCACTGGACAGTGACAGCTTTCAGTCTGCTGTCTTGGGCTTGATCTAAATGGACAGGCAGAAGAGATAAAAGACCTTCTAAAGTGTTGCTCAACTGTCCATTAAACCTGTAACACCAGAGTGGAGGAGTGGCCACAGGCCTTGATTCGTCGTGCACTGAGACTCTATGTAATATTGTGGAGAAATGAAAGTACAAATTCAAATTAATTTGTCATAGTCTAAGTACTAGTTTATAGCTATTATATTGATGGCAGAGGGCAAAGCACAATGATGTTTGGAATTCATCATACATGCCTTATTACAACTTTCTGTTTATTCTTCACATTTAAGACATTTGTCAGATCTAGAACAAAAGGAACACAGATCCCTACTTTCAGGCCAACAAAATTAGAGGAGATGATTTTCAGATACTTCAATTTTGAACTACACATGCATTTGGTAGACAATGCAAGTGAAAAGCTCTGTAGTTAGGAACTTGGGCATAAAACCCAAGGGAGTTCCTGGGTGGTCATGTCCAACTCTCCAGGCAGCCCTATTTTACACAGCATTTCGGATCATCTCTGCAGGCAAGCTCATGCTCAGGTCCTGGATTTCAACCAGGATTTTGTCCTAGTTTTGTATTTGTGATGGTGATGCTGATACACTCTCAGTTTGCTCTTGTAGCAGCATAACTTGACTATACAGGGTGAGCCGAGGCAAGGTATGTTTCTTTACTGAAAGGGTTGTTAGGCAGTGGAACAGGCTGCCCAGGGAAGTGGTTGAGTCATCATCCCTGGAGGTATTCAAAAAGCATGTAGACAAGGCACTTCAGGACATGGTTTAGAGGGCATAGTTGATGGTTAGACTCGATCTTAAAGGTCTTTTCCAACCTAAATGATTCTATGATTCTAAGAAAGGGTCTCGTACATGAAGGAGGATTTAAGCATGTCTATCTTAAAAAAAGAAATCACTCATTTTGTCAGGAAACCTAATCTGCATCAAGACTTGTTGCTTCATGCTACTTCAGGGTTCAACTGAAAAAACATATGAGAAGATGCCCTTCACTTACCCCAGCACCCTTCCTCTCCCTTGGAGTTCCTTGAGGAACTCAGAATCTGATAAAAAAGATCACCACAGGAACAGGTAGGACACACACATCCTGACAGCCCCTGGCATGCAGGATGGACCAGCTACATTTCTAAGAACCAGTTCACCCATTCTGCAAGGGAGGAAGCAAGGCACAAGAATTTGTCTGTAGTCCGCATCATATTTATAGCCACAACTGCAGTTAGAGCTCAGGTCTTCCTGGCCACTAAGAAAGCACAGTCTGAGCTCCAGCCATCTGTTTGAGGGTTAGGCAACTTCAGTCTCTGCCAGCTCCTAAACTTTAAATAAAATAGGGTTGTTCTTTTTTCTTCCCTTAAATCTCCTCCTGAGCCTAGATTTAAGTGCCTAACAGTAACATTTCCAAAACGCCTCAGTGATCTGGGAGCACAAGTCACAGTAATTTCATGCAGACACTGTGGTGAAGACTGACCACTGACCAACTCCTAGTATGGAAAAATTTTGGCCACCATCATTCTGAAAGACGGTAAGGAAAGGGCTAATCTCCAGAGAACCTCAGTACAGTCTTTGAAAAACATCTTAGTAATACTTTGTCATGCACAGCGTCAATGCTGGAGTTGCTAGAACTCATTCCTCTGGGATATAAATTCTTTTTCCCAAAGTGATATTTAAACCATATAGTCATTGTTTTTGAGCACAGTTCAAGACATTCCTTTTTGCTTAACATATATGCCTGTTTAACCTAAAATTAAGAGTTTTGAGAACTCTGAAGGACTTTTGATAAGTGAGCTGAACTCTATGTGAAGGAATGTAATAAATTAAACTTGAAGCCAGGGAATGTCCACAAACTAAACTGTAGATTTCAGTTAGGGTAACAGAACATCTTAGAAAAGTCCAAATCTAGGCTGGAATTTACCTGTGTCTTTTGCGATGAACATATTTCTTAATATCAAAGTGAGTCCAGTTTTCTTAACATCTACCCTGTTGCCCTGAAGTGGCCCTTCCTACATCATCTGCAAAAAAAAAAAAAAAAAAAGCAAACATTGTCTTCCCAGAGCATTAGTGGGATCTTTCACCTGAAAGGGCCAACCAAGGGGTCATAAAATGCTGGCATTTAATTTCAGTGTAGAAGAGAAATCTCATTCTTCCTCCTTCCAGAAAAGCTTCAGGAAATACTTCAAGACCACTATATGCTGCTAGCAGAAGCCTTATTCCACATAACCTCCCAGGGGAAGTCTCACAAGAGGAAAGACTCTGCAAGACAAAGTTCTCTTCCAACCAGCTGGAAAACAACATGCCTTCATTAATCTACTCAAGATACTGGGAATTTTGCAGAGCTGTGCTACAGATTTGTGCAATACATCGTATTACAGCACTCTGGTTTCCAAAGGCAATGTGAAAGAAGGGATGAGTGGGAGAAGCAGCCTACAATGGAGACCTCTAATTTCTGGTCTTGCATCTGGCACCCTTTTTAGAGTAGCATAGGGGTGATCAGGACTCCCCAGCATTGTATACCTGCTATATCCAGGGATGAGTGAGCACCCAGCTGCTTGGTTTGCCACTGTCCATACACATCTCCCCCATTCAGAGAGGTGCAGGTAAAAGCTCTTGTTACTCCCTCACTGTCCATCACAGATAGCATCTGTCAGCTGCAAGTAGTCACTCTCAAGCACACAGAGGTGGCCCCTGCCCAAAGCAGTTCCCGATGACAGAGAAAGGTAACACAAGTTGCCCAGTGTCACACACCAGTTCAAAGCCAAGAACAGAGCCCAGTAACCCTGGTTTGCAATCAAAGTGCTTATCTCCTTCATCTGCATGCTTGCTATTACCAACTGACAGCACACAATGTAGATATGAGGGTGAAAACAGATTTGCACCTGAACATGTTTGCACATCAAAACAGAGTTAACATTTTCCTCCTTAGCACAAGTCTAAGCAAGTTCACTGAACAGAGAAAACTCAGTGACCTCCAAGGACCACAGAAAAAAAAAAAGCCCTGCTAATGAACTGTCTGTTAAGTAAAGAAAAGGCCTTAGCATCTCTGGGATTAAGATAAAAAAAAGGTATGGAGCATAAAAATAAATGGTCACAGAAGACTTGTTTGGCAAGGACTCCACACCAGCTGAGCAGCTCTAACATCTGGGAGCCATGAGCATCTCAGATCACAGGCTCCCAGACATGCACTCAACACCACAAACAAAGCATTTCAAAGCAAAGAGTAAGATGGGGGCAAGACTGGATTTACTTACTGGCCGCATCCAAACATGTGTTGACAGAGGGGGCCAGAAAACCAAACCAGTCGGAGAGGACAACTGGTTATTGCTCAGCAGGCAGGTAGGGAGCTATGTCTCAGCACATCATCCACTACCATCAGGGCTTCAGTTCCTCCATTAGCACAGACAGGCTTGCTGCAAGGAGTTGGTAGTGACCATCAGTTAACTACACCAAAGTTACTCTCCTGCTAAACCACAGTCATTCCCCAGAGCTAGGAGCAGTACAGCATAACTTCCTTACCTTCCCCCATCTTGAAAAAGAAGTAGAAAATCATCCACTACTGCCTTTCTTGCTGGTTTGGACTTCCCCATTGCCTGTTACTTGCTCCTCACCAAGAACATCCTAGAAACACCCAACACTGAACAGAGCCAGCACCAGACATAAGAGAGGGGCTAGCACAGTGATGGGCCCTCTTGAAAGACAAGGTGCAATGATCAGGAATAGAAACTACAGGTATTTTGCTTTCCACACACACAAACACCACATTAGGAAATTCTCCGGAAAGGAAGAAAAAATCCCTGACTTTTTTTGCTCCTTAAAAACCACCAACACTTCCCAGACAGGGTAAGGTGAGTGGAGGGTCAAATACCAAAACCCCAAGTAACTTGAATGATAGATATGCATTTTGTCACACAAATTACCTCTCCAGACAGCTTCTGCAAGGCCTAAGCAGCTCAACAAGCATGCGAAGACCAAGAAAATTTCAAGTGGCAACGAACTATGCTGCTCTGAAATAGGTCAAGCTTTCCTAGCCTGGCTACTTCCATTATCCTTGACTTCAGCTTTTGCTGCAGCCCATGACTGAAACCTTCCATCACGCTGCTCATTTACCTGCAAGGGAAGAGGGCTTTGTGATCAGATATTAGTTTAGGCTTCAGACAGGCTGAGGTCAGCTCTCATCCCAGTCCACCACTTGCTCCCCGTGGTTGTCCCACACCTCCACTTTTATAGGCAGGCAGTAAATAAATCAGCAATCTACACCATTCTGGATCAGTTATGACAAGGGCCATTAAAAAAGAAGCTATGAATGCATCAGAGTCTGCAAATCTCTCCCTTCCTCCCCATTCTGCCCTAGGCTTGCATTTTGTTTCCCCTCCCCTCCCCTTTCCTGGGAAATGTGATGAAGGAGGGTGGAGTGGCTCGGGCTATGTACAAATATTCAGACAGTCTCTTAGCAATAAATGGATCTCAGTCAGTTCTATTATCTGTCTGGCTGTGGCTCCTATTATCTGCTGTGAATTGTAGCAGCGATCTCTGGAACAGCATTCAGGCACCATCATTACTAACTTCCACACCCTCCAAAGACCACACTGTAACAAGGCATGCTGGATAATACTTGCCATTAGAAGAGGGAACATAAAGGATTCAAGCTATGAGTAACACAGTAAAAGGCTCTGTATGGAGCTTTACATTCATTGACCCTGGTTTGTTATTAAAGAAAATTCTAGGTTCAAAACCTAGACCTGCATTTTATACAGTGCATCAGCTGATTTACACAAAAAAACTGATTTCATCCTGTTCTTGCTCACTCCCACCCCACCATGTTAAATGTTCATAGAAGACTACAGCTGGAGAGCAGGGAAGGCACAGCACAGGTCTGCCTGGAGCTTACATTCCCCATTTGGGGACCAAAAGCTCAAAGCAGTGAGCTTGTCATGCCCAACAAAACACCTGGGAGCCCATGATGCACCGCAAAGGGTGACACCACAGGGATCATCTAGCAGTTCAGGGCTGAAAGTCTCCAAAGCAGCACTCAGATGGCTCCTTGTTAGGAACGGGAATTTTGGGATCCAAACCCACATCTGACTTCCTTGCATTTTTCACAAGCCCTCCAGTTCATTTGGGGCCCATCTGCAAAGCCTAGATTGAAATCCAATATCCTTCCCCAGGGTAGGATGAGGGTTTTAAGAGAAAACTGCTTAGGTCTCCCTCCCATAGCCAGCAAGGCAAGGCCACAAACATTAACTCCACCAAAGCTCATTTTCTTATGGGTTTCTACCTGGCAATGGATTGGTTTCAGCCTCCCAGGCGTAGAAGCTCTGAACAGAGGCTTTCCTGAAACTGGGATGTTTCAAAAGCCTCCCTCTCCTGCACAGCTTCCCTGATGCTTTTCTCACTTGGAGACCTATTGCATAGCAGGGCTTAATATCTGACTATTACCCTTCATTCAGCATGGTTGAAAAATTAGTCATCAACCTAAAAAGTTATTAGGAAACACTTGATACTATGATTGCTTTCCTGTGGAATGAAGGAAAGAGAAGAGGTGGGGGAGTGAAGGTGGGTGAACCCTTGCACTTACAGTTGGGAAGGCTTTTCCAGCACAGGCACAGCTCTCCCAGGGACCTCAGCCCATAGGGGAGCACCCAGAAGCCCAGCTTGGCACAGCTACTCCCACTGCTGATAGCCCAGGGGCAGCTGGCAAAGACTGCCTTAAATAGAGCTGCTGCTCCCTGCAGCCATCTCTCCGGGCAGCACCACCCATGGCTAATGCAGTCCAGCTGAAAGTCATTTATCGTCCAGCAATTGCTCACAGGCCTCAGCAGGGAAACTCAGCCGGGTGCTTCTCTCCGGTCTGCCCGTAGGCATTCGGGTGCAGGAGCAGGGCTGGCTGCTGTCCCACCTGAGCACAGAGCAGCACAGGCTTGGGGTGAGCAGCCAGCTCTGAAGCATCATGCCATGAGTTGTGAAGCCTAGGGAAGAGCTGAGGGTAAGGGAAGGAGCACAAGGGATGAGCTCCACAAGGTCCACTCGGGTCAGGGACTTGCAGCTGTTGCCACCAGCAACATCTCTTATCATGTCCATGTGTCCCCATGAGGAGTCGCTCAGGCAAAGTGGCCCAGTGCTGTTGTCCTGCATTCTCAGATGGTTTCTGGCCACCCCAAACTGCTGTCACAGGCCACCCTCTGCTCTTGGCACCCCTCCTATCCAGCATCCTGGGAGCTCCTCCAGCTCTGCAGATGGTGTGATGTGGAAATCTGGGCTGGAGACAGCAAATGGCGCTGGCAGAAGGGAAGAGTTACAGTGGGAAGATATGGGGGAAAAGTGGGAGCCCTGAAAGAGGCTGTATGGGATTGACCACAATCACAAAAAGTGTGGAAGAACAGAATATTACACCTCTCCATGGCCATTTTCACACCACGCATAATCTAACTCAAGTCATCTCAAAAGCCGGGGGCGGGGAGAAGTAACCTGTTGATGAAAACCAAGAACCAACAGCCTGGAAAAACATGCCATCTCCTTAGGCAAGTTTTTTTGCAAGGCAGAGCACAGCCATTGTATCTACCCACTCAACCCCACTGCCCTACAGCTGAAAAGGCATTTGCTGGGAAGGGGCTGCCGCTGGCTAATAGCCCTCATGCCCACGGCAGGGCTGGCTGGAGCTGGCCGTCTAAAAAGCTGCATTTTAAGTGGCTTTCTGGCAGGCAGTGCTAAACATTTGCAGAAGATGTTTTGAGAAGGAAAAAAAAAGGACTCCCCCCCACTTTTATGGTAATAAAATCATATTTGATTTGTATACAGTTTATATGCTTCATAAAAATGCTAATTACTCTCCCAAACAGAGGAGAAACAGAGCAATTTTTTGCATCCCACCCTTCCCCCTGCACTACCCTTTATACTTTTATGACGCAGCATTTATTTAAGTCGGAATTGTGCCCAGCTCATTCTGCCTTTCGCACGGCGAATCCTCTCCTCTCTTCCCACTCGTAAAAAAAATAATAATAACTTGCAAATTTATTTCAGTGGAAATTTGGAAAAACATTAGGAGGAAAAAAAGCCTCCAAACATAAAGCACTTAAGGACTCCAACACTGCCCCCCCTCCCCTTCCACAACTTTTTCCTTTGGTGCATACATTTTTCCAAGGT
>VYZV01010810.1:0-29128 GCA_013401275.1 Pandion haliaetus
ATTAACCTAACACTGCCAAGTCTACCACTAAGCCATGTCCCTAAGCACCTTATCTACACCTCTTTCAAATACCTCCAGGGATGGTGACTCCACCACTTCCCTGGGCAGCCTGTTCCAAGGTTTGATAACACTTTTGGTCAAGAAATTTTTCCTAATATCCAATCAAAACCTCCCCTGCCACAACTTGAGGCCATTTCCTCTCAGCCTATCGCTAGTTACTTGATAGAAGAGACCAGCACCCACCTCACTACATCCTCCTTTCAGGTAGTTGTAGAGAGCGAGAAGGTCTCCCCTCAGCCCCCTTTTCTCCAGGCTAAACAACCCCAGTTCCGTCAGCCGCTCCTCATAAGACTTGTGCTCCAGCCCCCTCACCAGCTTCGTTGCCCTTCTCTGGACACGCTCCAGCACCTCAATGTCTTTCCTGCAGGGAGGGGCCCAAAACTGGACACAGTATTCGAGGTGCAACCTCACCAGTGCCAAGGTCAGGGGGATTATCACTTCCCTGCTCCTGCTGGCACCACTGTTTCTGATACAGGCCAGGATGCCGTTGGCCTTCTTGGCCACCTGGGCACACTGCTGGCTCATAATTAGCCAGCTGAATGAGACAAGAGAAGGGAGGAAGGCAGGAAGAAGGAATAAAGCTTTAGTCCAGTAAAGAAGAGCAAAGAGAGTATCTGTTTATCTCTGATGTAAAACTTTTTTTGGTCTTTTGGCACAACTAAACAGTCACAATATCCATACCCTGATCATAGAGTCTGTTTTTCTTCCAGGTTGTTGAATTCATCTAGAATTAATAAAAATTCAATCCTATTTTATTTTTAAACACATTATTACACATGCTGATGCACATTCTGTAAATGTCTTTCACTTAAAGAAAAGGAAAAAAAAAATCTCACTTATCTTCATGCACAGAATCCTACCCCAAATCAGCATTAAAAATTATTTAAATCATTATTATTTTCATTAAATCAAACTAATTTTATTGCAGGCTATGGTAATTATGCTGGCAAAAAGCCATCTTTAATTTACCTTAATAAAACGACTAAAGTTACAAAGGTGTATTTTTTCAGGTATACAGCCATATTAAATGATGTTTTTTCCCCCCCATTTTAATGTCAAGGGACGATTGGCACTGATGCGTATGATGTGCTGAGGTCAGAGAGATCTGACTACACTGAGCATAACTCTTAATCTAGGTTACAGCCACCAGTCAACAATGGAAAAATCGTTTCAAGAGTTTCTCCTTGACCCTGGCTCTTCCCGTTATGTGTTTCTGTTGCATCCTGCTATCTAGCATCTGGTTAGTGTCTCAGTAGTTGTCTACACTTAAGATTTGGATAAATTAGTAATGCAAAGAAACTATATAAATAGCTTCAGTGCTGTATCCAAAATTCCAGGCATCACTCCAAAAACATTCAATGGAGGATGTCACTAGAGATTTCCAAGGTAGACTATAGATACATCATTTCATTTGGAAAGAAACACAGTAACATCTTTCTGCATTCTAGCTCATAGCAAAAGTGTGCTTACAATTAAACTATGTTTAAATAAAGAAGATTCAAAATAAAACAATATATATCCTACACTGTACATTAGCTAAATTTTTAGAGCCGCTAAGAAATTCACAGTATTTTTGTAACATCTCTTTCATTAAGGTAGGAAAGCTGAAAAATAAAACCTTAACCCAATTAAAAAAAAAAAAAATCTTACTCTGCATATTATGGTGAGTATGTTTACATTTAGTGTTTAACAGTAACACTTTTTTTTTCTTTACCTATTTACTATATGACCTATTAGGTAGATTTGAAAGTGTATGTATTACTGAAAGAAATTATAAGATAACTACATTTTTTGGTTCTGAAAGTGGAAGGCTTAACAGTAAACAAACAGTTTTCCTATCTGACCTCAGTCAGATTTCTGCAATAGAAATACCCTAAAGGTTCTAACCAGGGGTTCGTCTAACCCAGTCTTCTGTCTTCAAGAGTAGCAAAGGTACCGCTGTTTAGGAAAAGTATATGATTTTGGCTGCTATCTGAAGCCTGCTTCTCTTGTACTTTTATCAGTATCAAGAATTTTTGTATTATGAATGTAAGAAGGCATTTCTGAGACTGACAGGCATTTCTCAGTCACTTCCATCTGAAGATAGACCATTAACCCTGAGCATCTGCTTTTTACTTTTTAAACCAGGTTTTAGTCCATTCAATAACCTTTTGTCCAATTGTGTGGCAATTTAGTTTCTTCAGTAGGCTGTCACGTGGAACTTTGTCAAAGGAGTTTTGAAAAGATATTAGGTCCACAGGATTCCCTTCATAAATGTGTTTATTGACCATAATGCAGCCTTCAACAGGCTAGTGAGACAGGATTTTCCTTTAGAGAAGACATGCTGACACCTTCACAAAGACTGTGTTTACCCATGTCATCAGTGATTTCACTCTGTTATAAACTCTGCCATGTTAATAAACTTTCTGACTGACAGTTCCCAGGATCTCCTCTAGAGCCCTTTAGGACTATAGGAGTTAGATTGGGAACCTACCAGTCCTCTGCCATGGTTGTTGCGATGTTTCTACCACCTTGACTAGCAATTCTGTAGGTTCACATCTGAAACATTGTGATGAATGATGTCTGGATTTAGTGAATTAATGGTTTCCAGTTTATCTGTTTGCTCTAATATTTCCAACTGATTTCACTCCTTTAATCTGTCTGCTATAGAGAATGTGTGAAGTGTTGGATCCTCCCAAATTAATCACTGATTTCATTGAATTTATTGTTTATAGCTTTGTCACTCTTGAGTACCTCCCCCATATGTTCTGCAGTTCCTTAACTGCTTTTGTTTTTTCTTTCATTTTAATAGGCAATATATTTGTAGAATTAGGCTTTTCGAATGAATACAGTCCTTTTATCCAAGTGCAATTCTAGTAAAAAAGAGATTAAATCACCATGAAACATAATGTCTAAGGATTTTTTTTTCATATTTCCCATAAATCTTCTCAGGCCTTTAATAAAATTATGGAACAATTATCTAGATGTTTCTTATTTTGAAATAACCTGAAGATGATAAAAAGTTCCAAAAAAGTGCATGTTATTCTGTCAATTTGTTATATGTAATGAAGTAATTTGGAGGCTGTTGATCATAGGAGTTCAAATATTTTCTTTATTAGAAAAAAAAAAGAATATGAAAACACCACTGTCTGAAAATTATAAATATTTAAAAAATATAATTTACCAATTTTATTTAAACCATGCTATTATATATTTAACATAACACTGAACAATTAATAAAANTTTAATTTGAAAACCTTTTCTATTAAGTAATGATTAAAAGTAGGCCCACAATATAGAAAAATAGAATTGTTAATCTTTAAGATTTCAATTCAGTTTCTAATAAAGCTGACTATGTCAACCAGATAAATATAGCAGTTATGTTTTTTAAAAGACATTATTTACTCAAGACTGGAATGGCTTTGAAAAAGCCGGAACTTCAGAATGTTCGAAGGCTGAATTAAATTAAGTACATATTTTTGAAGCTCCCTGAATCTGAGGAACTTAACTAGAGACTGTACTAGCCATTAATTCAAGAGACAGGGGTTCAAATATGTTGACTCAGTTAAAAAGGTTTTTTTGCTTTTACTGAAAATTATGTGATAGGATAGAAAATTGTGATCAGGTAGAATTGACATATAAGTCCTCAGACATGAGAAAGAAATAAAAGAAAATTTAGACATCCTTTTTACAAAGCAGAATAAATGACAAATAAATACCTTGACTAAATTAGAAGAGAAGGAAATACTTTAATTCTGATGGACAGAATTATGTTGGAGTCTACAACTAATCCTATGTAACCTCCTTGAAATTAATCACAAATTTCTATACAGTTATCTCAATGAGCTTTTTGTACCTGTATAACTTTAGAGGACAGTGAACATGTCAATTTCTTGGAGGCTATCAGAAGTTTCAGAGTATTTTCTCTATCTAATTTGGTGACTGACATTCTGCTTCTTCCCAAAATGTGGAAAGCTGAACCCAAAGTATTAGAGCAGAAAACTTAATCTTTTCTTTAGAATGGTTGGTTATGTTTGTTGTTTTTTATTTCTGTGGAAAAAAAAAAGCAATTTAAACCCCCTTTAGCAAGCTAGAGTTTAGTTCTAGAATAGTCCTAAACTATCCAGCAGGACCACAAAAAGGATATAGGGTGAGGAAAAGCCATTCCTTTGTGTAGGGTAGTGAAGGTAGAACACAAAGGGACAAGAAATTGGCAGAATATAAGCTTAACCCAAATAAACTACATCAATCAGTCCTGACAGATTAGTTTAAATATCAGTAAAAGCAAAGCCATGAGTTTAAGGCACTGGGAAAGGGAACTTTTCCTTAAGTGCATGAAGTGATTCTACCTAGTATGTTGTTGTTATAGCTGTACTATAAAATAAAAAAAAAAAGAAAANAAGTGCTGTACCACATCCTGCACCAAATGAAAGCAAAGACTGAAGAAGGTGTCATCTACTGCACTGTTAACTTCACTTACACAGCTGTGAAAAGATTCATTGAACAAAGGAATTTACTTTTCATTGATAGATGCTGGTTAGTCTCACAGCAGAGAATTTTTTTTTTTCTAATTGTTTTTAACTAGTTCTGCATGTATTAACTCAGGATACCAGAGTTTTCTTAACATATCTGTTCCGTTATTGTTATTCTTACTGACAATTTTGTCAAGCATAAAAACCAAAAAGGCAGACATTTAAATAATAAAAAGGGAGTGTTGATTTAATATATATAAAGAATACTTCTCGATTTCTACCAAATAAAAAATTGATTCATCGCACTGTTTTAAAATTATCATGAAACAAGAAGTAGGCAGACATAATGATTATTACATACAATTAATACCGTAATCTGTGAATAATGATTGATGAAAACCAAACAATTTATATCAGATATACTTGATCAGAAAATGAGAAAGGTAAAAGACAGAAATAAGAGCTTTACCAGGACATTCATCATTGCTGCTGGGCATAGCATGAAACACAGAGATACAGTCCAGAAGCTGTGACTGTTTACTCTGGAAAAAATATTACAGCCAAAAGTGAATTTTTAAATTTACAGGTGCCTCAGGTCTGTGACTCTGAGCAATTTATAAAAAGATGTATTAGTTACCAGATTTTTTTTTTCTTTTTTTTGTGTAGTACCTCTTGACAAATTTAGATGGAAGCAAAAGTTCCTGATCAGAAATTACCCCTTGCACTTGTAATGTATCTATGTCTTCTTCCAGGATAAAACATGGTGGTTAATGTAGCAAATAAAAGCAAGAGGTTAAAAAGAAAATCCTAGAGAGAATGTTTTCATATCACTGATCACAGCACTCTAAGCTCAGCTGTTCAACAAATTTTCAGTCCATCATACTGTCTGCTTGTCCAGCCCATACTTCAACAACTTCTCTATAAGGATCTTATGGGAGACAGTGTCAAAAGCATTTCTGAAGTCGAAGTAGACAAAGCCTATTCCCATAGTCATGCTTGCCCCTTGTCTACCAAGCCAGACGTTTCATCGAAGAAGGTTATCAAGTTTGTCAAGTATGACTTCACCTTAGTGAAACCATGCTGACTACTTCTGATCACCTGTTTGTCCATGTGCCTAGAAATGGTTCCCTGGATTAGCTGCTCCATTACCTTTCAGGGATTGAAGTGAAGCTGACTGACCTGTAGTTCCCCAGGTCCTCATTCTTGCCCTTCTTGAAGATAGGAATCACATTTGCTTTATTCCAGTCTTCAGGCACTTCTCCTGGTCACCAGGATTGACAAAATATGATCAAGAGTGGCCTCAAAATTACATCAGCTAGCTCCCTCAGCACTCATGGGTGCATCCTATTAGGACCGATGTATTCATGTATGTCCAGTTAAAAACACATCTCTCTGATACTCCGATCCTCTGCACAAAGGGTAAGTCTTCCATTTTCCAGACTTTCATTCTGGTCTCTGAGACCTGGGAATCCTGAAGACCAGTTTTACTAGTAAAGACTGAAGTGAAGAAAGCATTCAGTACCTCAGCCTTTTCTCATGTCCTGTGTTACTGGGGCCCCTGGGCCATTCAGCAGCAGACTCATATTTTTCTTAGCCTTCTTTTTTCAACTTAGGTACATGTAACAGCCCTTCTTGTTGCCTTTTACATTCCTTACCGTGTTCAGGTCCAGGTGGATTTTGGCTTTCTTACCCTAATCTCTGCATGCTCAGACAGTGTCTCTATATTTCTCTGCATTGGGTTTGCATGGCAAGGTTTTGGTAGGAGAGGGGCTGCAGGGGTGTCTTCTGTGAGAAGCTGATAGAAGTTTCCCCTATGTCCGACAGAGCCAATGCCAGCCAGCTCCAAGAAAGACCCACCGCTGGCCAAGGCCAAGCCCATGAGTGACAGTGGTAGCACCTCTGGGATAACATATTTAACAAAGGAAAAAAAGTGCTGCAGCACAGAAACGGCAGCCGGAGAGAGGAGTAAAAATATGTGAGAGAAACAACTCTGCAGACATGAAGGCCAGGGAAGAAGGAGGGGGAGGAGGTGCTCTGGTGCTGGAGCAGAGATTCCACTGCAGTCCATGGTGAAGACCATGGTGAGATTGCAGGCTGTCCCCCTGCAGCCCATGGAGGTCCACACTGGAGCAGAGATCCACCTGCAGCCTGTGGAGGACCCCATGCTGGAGCAGATGGATGCCCAAAGGAGGCTGTGACCCCGTGGGAAGCCTGTGTTAGTTGCTGGCAGGACCTGTGGCCCTGTGGAGAAAGGACCCAATGCTGGAACAGGTTTTCTGGCAGGACTTCTGACCCCGTGGGGGACCCACACTGGAGCAGTCTGTTACTGAAGGACTGCAGCCTGTGGAAGGGACCAACACTGGAGCATTTTGTGAAGAACTGCAGCCCAAGCAGCAGGGGAAGAGAGTGAGTATTCCTGCCCCTGAAGAGGAAGGAGCGGCAGAGACAACGTGTGATGAACCGACCATAACCCCCATTCCCCATCCCCTGCACCACTAGGGGGGTGGTTAGGTAGAGAATTTTGGAGAGAAGATGTGCCCATGAAGAAGGGAGGGGTTGGGGGAAGGTGTTTTAAGATTTGGTTTTATTTCTCATTACCCTACTCTGGTTGATTGGCAATAAATTAAGTTAGTTTTCCCCAAGTCGAGTCTGTTTTGCCTGTGACAGTAAGCGGTTGAGTGATCTCTCCCTGTCCTTATCGCAACCCATGAGCCTTTTGTTATATTTTCTCTCCCAGGTCCAGCTGAGGAGGGGGAGTGATAGAGCAGCTGTGTGGTGCTTAGGTGCTATCTGGGGTTAAACAACAACATTCTCCCAGATTACCTGTCCCTGCTTCCACCCTCTTTATACTTGCTTTTTATGTTTAAGTTTTGCCAAGACCTCCCTTTTTATTTATGCAGGATGCCTGGCATTTTTGCCTGACCTACTGCTCTTTGGAATGGAGCGTTCTTGATCTTGGAAGAGCTGATTATTCAATATAAACTAGTTTTCTTGCACCTTTCTTCCTTCCAGGGCCTTATCCCATGGGACTTTTCAAGCAGATCCCTGAAGAGGCCTAAGTTTTCTCTCCTGAAGTCCAGAGTTGGGACCTCATTTTTTGCCCTATCCTCTCCTCTTCAGATCCTGAACTTCACTATCTCATGGTCACTACAGCCAAGGCTGCCTTCAACCTTCACATCCCAATGATCTCTCCCTTGTTTCTGAGTATGAGGTCCAACATAATTTCCTTATTGTCTCCTCTACTGTTTGAGTCAGGTTGCCACTAGCAGTATCATTGGTGCTCCCATGGAAGAACAGCAGGAAGTAACAGAGGGTTGGACAAGCTTCAGCAGTCTTTTCATAACATCCCAGATCACAACCCCTGGCAAGAAGCAAACTTCTCTAGACAATAGGTCAGGTCAGCAGATGGGTGCCTCTGTCCCCTGCAGCAGGGAGTCACTTCTGTCACTCACCGCTTCCGCCTGGTGCTCCTACATAGTCAGCTCCTACATAGTCATGTTTCACTTGAAAGGACACCTAACTCCTCCTCAGCTTTGAGGGAAGTGAAACTNTACATGTAACAGCCCTTCTTGTTGCCTTTTACATTCCTTACCGTGTTCAGGTCCAGGTGGATTTTGGCTTTCTTACCCTAATCTCTGCATGCTCAGACAGTGTCTCTATATTTCTCTGCTTTGGGTTTGCATGGCAAGGTTTTGGTAGGAGAGGGGCTGCAGGGGTGTCTTCTGTGAGAAGCTGATAGAAGTTTCCCCTATGTCCGACAGAGCCAATGCCAGCCAGCTCCAAGAAAGACCCACCGCTGGCCAAGGCCAAGCCCATGAGTGACCGTGGTAGCACCTCTGGGATAACATATTTAACAAAGGAAAAAAAGTGCTGCAGCACAGAAACGGCAGCCGGAGAGAGGAGTAAAAATATGTGAGAGAAACAACTCTGCAGACATGAAGGCCAGGGAAGAAGGAGGGGGAGGAGGTGCTCTGGTGCTGGAGCAGAGATTCCACTGCAGTCCATGGTGAAGACCATGGTGAGATTGCAGGCTGTCCCCCTGCAGCCCATGGAGGTCCACACTGGAGCAGAGATCCACCTGCAGCCTGTGGAGGACCCCATGCTGGAGCAGATGGATGCCCAAAGGAGGCTGTGACCCCGTGGGAAGCCTGTGTTAGTTGCTGGCAGGACCTGTGGCCCTGTGGAGAAAGGACCCAATGCTGGAACAGGTTTTCTGGCAGGACTTCTGACCCCGTGGGGGACCCACACTGGAGCAGTCTGTTACTGAAGGACTGCAGCCTGTGGAAGGGACCAACACTGGAGCATTTTGTGAAGAACTGCAGCCCAAGCAGCAGGGGAAGAGAGTGAGTATTCCTGCCCCTGAAGAGGAAGGAGCGGCAGAGACAACGTGTGATGAACCGACCATAACCCCCATTCCCCATCCCCTGCACCACTAGGGGGGTGGTTAGGTAGAGAATTTTGGAGAGAAGATGTGCCCATGAAGAAGGGAGGGGTTGGGGGAAGGTGTTTTANCACTGGAGCATTTTGTGAAGAACTGCAGCCCAAGCAGCAGGGGAAGAGAGTGAGTATTCCTGCCCCTGAAGAGGAAGGAGCGGCAGAGACAACGTGTGATGAACCGACCATAACCCCCATTCCCCATCCCCTGCACCACTAGGGGGGTGGTTAGGTAGAGAATTTTGGAGAGAAGATGTGCCCATGAAGAAGGGAGGGGTTGGGGGAAGGTGTTTTAAGATTTGGTTTTATTTCTCATTACCCTACTCTGGTTGATTGGCAATAAATTAAGTTAGTTTTCCCCAAGTCGAGTCTGTTTTGCCTGTGACAGTAAGCGGTTGAGTGATCTCTCCCTGTCCTTATCGCAACCCATGAGCCTTTTGTTATATTTTCTCTCCCAGGTCCAGCTGAGGAGGGGGAGTGATAGAGCAGCTGTGTGGTGCTTAGGTGCTATCTGGGGTTAAACAACAACATTCTCCCAGATTACCTGTCCCTGCTTCCACCCTCTTTATACTTGCTTTTTATGTTTAAGTTTTGCCAAGACCTCCCTTTTTATTTATGCAGGATGCCTGGCATTTTTGCCTGACCTACTGCTCTTTGGAATGGAGCGTTCTTGATCTTGGAAGAGCTGATTATTCAATATAAACTAGTTTTCTTGCACCTTTCTTCCTTCCAGGGCCTTATCCCATGGGACTTTTCAAGCAGATCCCTGAAGAGGCCTAAGTTTTCTCTCCTGAAGTCCAGAGTTGGGACCTCATTTTTTGCCCTATCCTCTCCTCTTCAGATCCTGAACTTCACTATCTCATGGTCACTACAGCCAAGGCTGCCTTCAACCTTCACATCCCAATGATCTCTCCCTTGTTTCTGAGTATGAGGTCCAACATAATTTCCTTATTGTCTCCTCTACTGTTTGAGTCAGGTTGCCACTAGCAGTATCATTGGTGCTCCCATGGAAGAACAGCAGGAAGTAACAGAGGGTTGGACAAGCTTCAGCAGTCTTTTCATAACATCCCAGATCACAACCCCTGGCAAGAAGCAAACTTCTCTAGACAATAGGTCAGGTCAGCAGATGGGTGCCTCTGTCCCCTGCAGCAGGGAGTCACTTCTGTCACTCACCGCTTCCGCCTGGTGCTCCTACATAGTCAGCTCCTACATAGTCATGTTTCACTTGAAAGGACACCTAACTCCTCCTCAGCTTTGAGGGAAGTGAAACTGTTCTGTAGCTGCAAGCCTTCAGGTAGATCATTACTCTTAGTACCTCTTAGCCACCAGCCTCCATTCTTCACCTTCCCCAAAGTATGCACTTATTGCTCTGCTAGGGAGAAAGTCTATCTGTATTTCCACTGCAGTTGGGATCTAGGGTTATTTAAGTTCTTGCACCTCTGTGAATCATAAAATCATAGAATGGTTTGGGTTAGAAAGTACCTTTAGACATCATCTAGTTCCAACCTCCGTGCCATTGGCATGGACATCTTCTAGTAGATCAGGTTGCTCAAAGCCCCATTCAACCTGATTTTGAACACTTCCAATGGCTGGGCTTCCACAACTGCTCTGGGCAACATGTTCCAGACTCACCACTCTCATTGTAAAAAATTTCTTCCTCATCCAATTGAAATTTAACCTGTTTTAGTTTAAAACCATTGCCCCTTGTCCAGTCACTAGAAGCCCTGGCAAAAATGTCTCTCTCCATCTTATAAATCCTCTTCATATATTGAAAGTCTGCAATAAGGTCTCCCTGGAGTCTTCTCTTCTCCAGGCTGAGCTACGCCAAGCTCCCAGCCTTTTGTCATAGGAGAGGTGATCTGATCATTTTTGTGGCCCACATCTGGACTCACTCTAGCAGGTCCCTGTATTTCTTGTGCTGGGGGCCCCAGAGCTGAATGCAGTACTCCAGGTGGGGTCTCATGAAAAGTGGAGTAGAGGGGGAGAATCACTTCTCCCCACCTGCTGGCCATGCTTCTTTTGATGCAGCCCAGGATACAGTTGGCTTTCTGGGCTGCAAGTGCACATTGCTGGCTCATATCTAATTTTCATCTACCAGCATCCACAACTCCTTCTCCAACACCTGCTGGGAAATGTGCCCTGTGCTGCATCACCACTGTTCCTTTGTGGATTTTGATATTGTTGCTAGTGAAATAGCTAGAAATTCCCATGAAATTATAAAATATTTTGGTTGACCTACATCAGAGGTTTCTGATGAAAAATGTAGGACATTTTTTCTCATATTTTTAACACTCCTTTTTTGAGAGCTTCCCTAGTGAACTATAATAAAAATATTTACAGAAGTTTTACATTTCATGAAGATTTATGCTGAAGATAACTCCTCCATCAGACCTAAGCTTATTTAACCTTTCCACAAAAAATGTCCTGGGAGTTTCTATTATTTTTATATATATTTCAAATCTCTTAAGCCAAACTTTAAACTGTACCCTGATTGTACAAGTATTCTTTGAAAAACTGGTCATGTTTAAGTTCTGATTATTTTATTCTAATATTTTTTTAATGCTTGAGAAACAGAAATGCTGTGTCATTACATGTGAAATGAAGAAAAGATCAACATCAATGTTCATATTTGATACAAAGGAGGAGTTATGTGGAGTGAAATTCACTTAATCTTGTTCTATAATTTTTAAGTGTGGCCTACTCATTCACTAAAGTTCTTCAATAAACTTTCTGTACAAAGCACTCTGGACTAAAAAAGAAGTGGCACCCAAGGTAGGCTTGCTCAAGCAAAGTGAGAAAAATAAGTTGGAACAGTGAAAAAGATAGAAGGTGGAGAAGAGTACACCATTTAGAATTATATAATTTTCAGGCACAAACTTAGTAAAACTCATGTTTTTCCTTAGTAAAAAAACATTATGGGGAAAGTTAGAATAAAAGAATCCAAATTACCACTGAAATGTTATTCAGATTTTATTGAGCCAATGGACAAATGGTACTATAGTTTAATAAATGCATGGAATCAAAGAAGTGAATTGCATTATCTGTACTGGAGAATCTCTGCATCTTTTTATCTAATGTCTGATGGAAAGCCTATGCTATTGGAGCTATACTATCACCAACTGTGGTGACAGACCACCAAATGCTCAGAAAAATCAGGGAGACCATAAGGACACAGAATAAAGGAATAATGCAAGCTTTAAATCACCCTTCAAAAGGAGATGTGTCCAAACAAAGGCAAAACAAAGAGAGAACCAGGTTGTTAAATATAGCACAAGAATGAGCTTGCAAAAAAATAATTATCAAAAGATTAAAAGTTTGAAGAGAAATTTATTAAAGGTAAGTATACCTTCAGATTGAACCCTGTTTAAAGCTTTTGGTATGTGATCCTAAAACCATACAAAGATGACTAAGTGTACATAGAAGAATAACTGGGTGTCTGAAGAATGGAATACCTCCTGTAAGAGAACAGACAAAAAGATCCCTGTGATTCTTCAGTCTGAAAAAGAGAAAAACTGTTATACTACTCAACAAAACCCGGAGAAGTAGGCATTTCTCTTACCAGCAAGACCCAATGAAACTATCAAGCATGTTAAACAAGCATAAACATTTCTTCATGACATTTTACTGAACATGTTGCTATGACATGATGTGTAAGACTGAACTCTGCATAGAGGAATGATTCATTAAAGATTATGGAGTGTGACTGTTTAAGTGCAGCCTCCTTCAGAAAGGTATTTGCTCTTGCATTCTCTTTCCTCACATTCACTGGTAAAGGTATAGGAGCTATTAGCAAATAGGATATCAATTAGTTTAACCCTTTCTTGAGATTTTGATTGTTTATGCAAGAGTATTTGCATGTCAACTTTCAGAAGTACACCAAAATGCACATTAGTTAGTTAAAAGCCATGGGAATTTACAAATTTAATTTAGCTGCCATATTTTCTAATAAAAAAAAATATTCCATAAATGAAAAAAAGATAAAAATGGTGCTATGATATGTGTACAGACAAAAATAACACATATCCTAAACAAAAAATAAGCACATAGAAATTCAGAAATAGCACATGTATTTTGAAGGAAACATCCTCACTTGTGGACATGCACTTTTCCAGCAACAGGCTATTTAATTCTCTGTCCCTTCTTCCACTGAGAAATTTAATCCCTTACTTGAGTGTAGTATTTTTACCAGAAACAAAGAAAATTAGATAATCATGCCCAGTAACAAAATTGCCATTTGCTTCATTAAAGTCCCATTATTGCCTTCATTATCTATAGATTTTTCATTGAACAACTTTTAATTTTCTTCAGTCACAAAGAAAAAGACAAGTATTGCAAGATTAGTCCCCTATATTATGTCAATATTGTGTCATTCAATTCTGTATTCATCAAACCTATTTGTTCTAGTGTAAATCTGAGCATTAAAGTTACAAAAAGCAATTAATTATGTTTTCCTGACTGAGAACAGCCCATTAACTTTTCTATTTAACATTGATTTGAAGACCTCTGTGTTATGTTAACCCTTAGATTTTATTTGTGCTGTATTATAAATGATGTTCACATAATTTTATTGAGTCTTTCTACAGTCTGAGGGGCAAGAACTCTATTACAAAACATGTCTAGAAATGTGTTATAAAAGTGCAAGATAATTACTGAAATAGTAATTATTCAAGAAACATTACCCTGGAAGATTTAAAATTAAAATGACCTTAGCAACAGGCCAAAAGTACACTCATATTAATAAGTCACAAGTATGTATTTCTGAATAACCCTTCATAGTAGGTTGTTTTTTCCCTCTTTAAACATTCTCTCTTAAATCAAAGTGAATAAAATTAAAAGAAAATCCCTGAAAAGAATGAGGCTATTATCAGTCATTGAGCTCATCTGAGTTCATTGGGGACAACAAATAATGCTATCTAATTAATTAGGATGACAGCAAACTGTGTGACACATTTCTTATGGCTGGCTGGTTTAACATTCTAAACCCTCTTGTTGATTAGAACTTGCATGTTTTAAATAGAAAAGGATGTTAGACATCCCATCTGCTGTGTAACAGAGCTCCAGAAAAAAAAATACACTGAAGTCTTGATAAGTTCACATCACCAAAACAAGACAAATGCAGCATCTTATCTGATATGCCATGACATAATTCCAATTGCTTCTAAAGTTCTATTCTTTTAATCAAGCTACATGGAAAAAAAAAAATCCTACTGTCAACATGATTCCTTGATCAAAATCTGACATCATGTTAGTCAATAAAATGTCTCACTTTGAAATACCTTTTCCCTTTCAGTGAGCACAAGTAAAACTTTGAAATGGAATGCACATCCTGAGATGGCACATCTTGTTTACAAAGTGCTGGCTGGCGAATAATGATATAATACTGACCAACTACTATGCAGAGTTGTGACTCTAATTATGTGCATATTCTGAAATAAATTCGTTAGAAAGCAATTTACTTAAAAAAGCATGATTGTATTTCATGCCTGAGTACACTTATGTGAAAGTAGTGTACTTCCAGTACACTTCAAATAGATTTAGTAAATGTATGAAGGGGCAGTATATCATTCATGAAGTCCAAGTACACTATAATCAAGCTCTTTTTTTTTTTCCAGTAAATAATTTTATAAATAACACTTTGTTAGTTTTGATATCCATATTACATATGGTTACAGAAAAACTGTATGCAATTATAAATTTTTGAATTCTAATGGAATCAAATGCAGAAATTAAGTATTTGCACACGTAAGTGTTTATGATTCTTTTGGAAGAGATGTGTTGTTACAGAGCTATATACAGGTTACTGTTTTTGAAGTATATGTGTGCATATTTCCAAAAAATTGCTTTCATCTATTTATTTTTCATTGTTTTAAGTATGAGCCTATTTGCCACTGGTTTTGGACCTCTACCTTGACATCTCCCCAAGTGTTCTTTTTTGAGTTCTCAGGTGATTATTGATGCATTCATGCATATCTTATTGAATAATTAAAATATGGTTAAAGTTATGGTAGCTTAACACAAGGGACAGGTCAAATGTTTGTGGAGCACAAATACTGTCCAGAAAGAATGACTGTAACTGATACTGACCATGTAAAGCACATAGAAATTCCACAGTTTGACTAGGATTTCATGGGACACAATAGAAAGCTTTCTTTTGCTTAGAAACATAGAATCATAGAATATCTTGAGTTGGAAGGGACTCTTAAGGATCATTGATTCCAACTCCTTGCTCCTCACAGGACTACCTAAAACTAAATCATATGGTTAAGAACATCGTCCAGATGCTCCTTGAGCTCTGACAGGCTTGGTGCTGTGACCACTTCCCCAGGGAGCCCGTTTCAGTGACCGACCACCCCCTCAGTGAAGAGCCTTTTCCTAATGCTTAATCTGAACTTCCCCTGACGCAGCTTCATTCCATTTCCTCGTGTCCTACTGCTGGTGACCAGAGACAGGCGATCAGCACCTCCCCCTCCACTTCCCCTTTTGAGGAAGTTGTAGACTGCAATGAGGTCACCCCTCAGCCTTCTCTTCTCCAAGCTGAACAAGGCAAATGACCTCAGCTGCTCCTTGTAAGTCTTGCCCTCGAGACCTTTCACCATCTCAGTCATCCTCCTCTGGACAGACTCTAATAGTTTATAGCAGTCCTTCTTATATTGAGGCACCCAAAACTCCACACAGTACTCGAGGTGGGGCAGCACCAGTGCTGTATAGAGTGGGACAATCACCTCCCTCAACCACATAGCTATGCTGTGCTTGATGCACCCCAGGACAAGGTTGGCCTTTTTTGCCTTTCTTTTTCCTATTCAAAATTCTTATTTTCTAAACTACAGTCAGTTTGCAGGTTTCTTGTCAAGCTTGTTTACTTAGGATTCAAAAAAATAGGGAAAAAACTCTCAAACCAGAGTTGTTCCCCATGGCACATTCTCATATCTACAGTATAGATGAGTTCTAGATATATTATGCATTAGATTTATATTCCAAATACTCATGCAGGACAGCTGTAACAGATCTTTAAGCTAAATGATATTTAATCTTTACATAGAGCATTTGACAGCAGGTGTTTATGTCAGGTTGCTTTCCATTGCTCTTTAATTCTTTTTCATGTTACAATATAAATAAGAACGCCAATATATTCTTACTAAGCCATTTTAGTCAGATACATTTGGAATGAGTGCAGCAGATTTGCATGAAAGTTTATGTTTTATTGTTGATGCTGGTTGAGTAAGAATGACCGTTACCATGCAATTAGAGATGGGTGATAACATTAAAGTTAATATTAGACTGTTAAAGAGATACATTTTGTATCAGAAAAATGACAAGACTGTACATGGTACATGGTAATTTTCATCTTAATAGAAAACAAAACTCCATACTATGTTTTATGAATTACACCAACAGATAGAATATTGAATTATAAACATATATTGAAGTGTGTTGTAAATGGTACAGCCAGGGAATCTTTGAGATACAAACATCTTAGCAAAATCATAACACAGACTGGGACTCCAGATGATCATGTAAAACTCAAAGTAAAACATAAGACTAGAAAAGTTTAGGTTTCATTATAGGGAAACAAGAAAAACCCCACCCAAACCTCCCCAAGACAACAAGAATCCACCCTTCCAAACACAAAACAAAACAAAACCCAACTGCTAAAAAATCTTAAGTAACTATCATTAAAACATTTATTTAGAATCCTTTCCTATTTTGTTCACCTTTGTAAGAAAGAATTAGAGATCCATGAAAGATTGAAGGTCTCTTTGGAGTTCATGTAGTTTATTCCCTTTTCCCAAATTTTCTCTTTGTCTCTCAAATTTCCTTAGAGATCAAAGGGAAAAGAAAAAATAAAAGATGAGTAACTATTTCTCATGGTATAAGCCCAGTCAGCAATACAGCACCATGAGGTCACTCGCTCACACCTTCCCCCTGGTGGGGGTGGGGAGGAGAATCAGAAAGGAGAAATTAAAAGTAAAAATAAGATAGAACATTGTGGGTTGACATAAGGAAAGTTTACTGGGACAACACAAGGAGAGAAGTTACAGAAATAACAATAGTACTAATAAAAGAATATACAAAATGAGTGATGCACAATGCAATTGCTCAACACCCACAACCTGATGCTCCACCACTCCCCCTGCTGTGATACCAACACCACCCCCAGCCCGCTCCTCAGTTATACACTGAGCATGATGTCACTTGGTATGGAATATCCCATTGGCTAGTTTGGCTCAGATCTCCTGGCTCTGCCCACTCCCAGCTTTCTGTGAAAATTAACTCTATCCCAACCAAACCCAGGACACCATTACAAAATAGAATCATAGAATCATAGAAAAATTTAGGTTGGAAATGACCTTTAAGATCATCGAGTCCAGCCATCAATCATACCCACTAAACCATGTCCTGAAGTGCCCTGTCTACATGCTTTTTGAATACCTCCAGGGATGGTGACTCCACCACTTCCCTGGGCAGCCTGTTCCATTGCCTGACAACCCTTTCAGTAATTACATTTTTCTTAATATCCAATCTCAACCTCCCCTGGCACAACTTGAGGCCATTTCCTCTTGTCCTATCACTAGTTACTTGACAGAAGAGACCAGCACCCACCTCACGACAACCTCCTTTCAGGTAGTTGTAGAGAGCGAGAAGGTCTCCCCTCAGCCTCCTTTTCTCCAGGCTAAACAACCCCAGTTCCGTCAGCCGCTCCTCATAAGACTTGTGCTCCAGGCCCCTCACCAGCTTCATTGCCCTTCTCTGGACATGCTCCAGCACCTCAATGTCTTTCTTGTAGTGAGGGGATAATAATTTATATAAATATATATATATAATAAATAGATATAAATAAATAAATGAAAATATAAAAATTTATATAAACAAATATATAAAAATTTATATATAAAATAATTTAGATATCTAAAAATTAAATATGTGAGAGGCACTGTATACATAAATCATACTTGATAGGAAAAGTAATATTGGAAAGATCAAAGAAAAAAATAGAAAGTATAAGGTGTACACGGAGCTTCCTTCTCTTTAGAATACAATGTCTGACTTTCTCAGGATGGGTTTTCAGTTTGGTTCTGTACTCAGTTGACTTTTATGTTTTCCAGTCATTCATATATAGCTGTTTCATGGGAACCTAGCAGAAACTAGAATGCTAACACAATGGGGCAAGAATACCATGAATGATGGCAAAAGAATAATTCTGTATGAAATCTATGGTTTTTTTCCGTGATTATTAGCTCCTGTCCTACAGTTTTTGCTCAGGACTGACTTTTGCCAATGTTTGCTCAGTACTGGTTCTTATCTATCATTTCAAATTTGGGGGAGAATTTAACAAAACTAAATACCAATGATTTTTTTCAGGAAATCAGTAGTCAGAAAAACTGAATTAAATTACATTAGAGAACATGAAACAATTGTTATAGGTCAATGAGAAACAACAGGTTTAGCACATGGAAAGACTTTCCTTTTAATTAACACCTGAAGAGCTGAAAATTCATGGAAGAAGGGGAAAGTAACTGGATTTGCCAATTTTTTTAGGAAACATTTTAAATATCAATCTTTTCATAAGAGAAAAAAAAAACAGCAACATGGTTTTAACATCCCATTAACAAAATAACTACAGGAAAATCATATTTCCATTAGATCACAGAATCATGAAGGTTGGGACTGACGTCCATGGGACATCTAGTCCAGCCCCTGTCTCTGAACTGGTCCAGTTAAATCAGGTCCTTCATGGAGTTGTACAGTAGAGTTCTGAACACTTTGATTAAATGTTATTCAAATATTTTGCATAAATCACAATTTATTACAATTTGTATTGTGATTCATCTGTATCAGGTGCTTCACTTCATATTCTTTTCATTCCCATTTTCAGGTCTTTCCATTTCTTAATTTCTCATTTCTTTCTCTGTTGACATTATCTATTTTGATTCATATTGTTATTCTTCTCTATGTGTTTCCCAGGCTTTTCACCCAATTCTGTCCCCATGTTTATCCAGTTCATTCCTCTCTTCCTTTCTTCTAATTTTTAAGTAAAAATTCTTTCCTCAGCTTATTTAAAAATAGTTTCTCTCTCATTCATGATCAACTGAAATACTTAGTCAGATCATTCAAACCCTCTGATTCTATTACAAAGTTCTGTAATGTAGAATGCTGCCAATACCATCCATTGGTCCACTAGCATGTGTTATCATAACAAAATAAGGTGAAGGGTAATAATGATCTTTTTTCCTTTTTCCATGCCGCAGGGACAGCTGCTCAGTTGCTTATCCATGTGTGCCTGAGTGTACTAGGGTTTGAAGTTTCAGCTGGCAATGCAGCAAGATATCCAGTCCAAGTAACACATCTAAAATTATCCTATTTTATGAGACTGAAAAATTCATTTCTGTGATCCATTCTGATGACAATTTAAAAAGATAGCACGATGGTTATTGGTGCCTCATGAATAATGCTTTCACTTCAGTATTTCTGTACCAAGCAAGAACTAACACACTATAGAAACATAAATTATGCACAGCTTCTCTGCTTACACAAAGAAAATCTTGTGCACACATACACAAAATCGTTTTTTGGACAACTGGTTCAGGTTAACTGAATTTACCAACAGGAAGAAGGTTCTCCCTCTTAGTCGTATATACATAAAGGGAATCTATTCTCTAACTTGGGAATGCTGTCTCTCGCAAAGGCACTAAAAAAGGCAGATAAAGGACCCTTTGTCACATCCCAGTTTCTCAGGACAATGTCTCAGGTTCACCGATTCCCAGGTCAGGATTAAGGTGAAACAACACCAGGGATCCTTTAACTCATAAAACTCAACTTCTATTTGCTTGTAACAAGAATTGACATGAAACTACATCAGTAAACTGTGTAACATGCTAATCATACATCACCAAAGATATATTACTAGCGGCCTTGCTTATTTGGGGATCAGTTCAAGGAAGAAAATAAGGAGAGCCCTCTCGTTGAGTTACAAGGTTCAGAGCATACCCCCTTGCTTTCTAGACTCCTTCTCAGAGAAGAGCCATGGGGCAGCTGGGTCCAAGTCCCAGACTTGGTCAATGGTTTTATGTCCAAAGGGATGAGGTGTAGGGATTACAGGGAAAAAAAGAGATAGAGAGAGAAAAGAAAAAAAGAGAAAGATTTCACTGGTTCTGGGTCCAGCATTGGTCCAGTCAGCCAAGGGGTCCAGCTCTGGAGGGCACGCACACATGGGGCTTCAACTCAAGCCCTTTTATCATCTCCTTGCCCCTCCTTCAGGTGTGCGCTCTAACTCATTAGGCTAATTAGGTGTCATGCATGGTTTGTGCTTGCAGAACCTTTGGGAAATGGGTTGTTGGGCTCAGGGGTCGTTGGGGAGAAACTTCTCCCTCCCTGCAGGTATGACAATTGTTTGATCTTTGGCCACACATGGTGAGCTGCCCCGCTCAGCGTATCAGTACATGGAGCTGCACAGCCTCTGGCACAGCCTCCATGCCCTGTTGCTGACTGACTTCTCACCTGCAGCTCATTGTTATGCAGGGTTCGTTGTTACACAGAACTTGTGCCACCACAATATTTGAGACATTAACTCTTTTAGTCTCTCACACCTCTCTGAAATGTTACTGTGTATTAGACCTGAAAGAAACAAGGTCAGAGTTATAAAGGATGTTTGAACAGTCCATAGCATACAGATCCTGGTTTAGATTGTGAGATAGAACAGAGGATAGCACACAGTCTCTACCTTACAAGCTTCTATGTACAAGGATTTCTGTGAGACCTTCAGCTTTTTGGAGATTAAAGATATATGACAGAGTTTACTACATTGGAAACTTGTTTATTAGACTACAACCTTTTTAACTCTGACAAACATGAGAGGACATTTATAAAAAAAGAAAATTTCTGCAGTTTTTCCTGGAGCTAATGAAGCTTAAGAGTCTAAGGCACTTAAAGTTGGTAGAAGTGTTGAGCCAACAAACAGAAAGACAAAATAGAATAAATTTAATCTTTACAGAAACAGCATATATGGGTACAGATGCCGCATCAAGAGTGCATATGCACTCTTATATAGCATAAATAAGTTTATACCAAAATTTGTAATCCTAAAATGGTAGTTTTAAGTGATTGCAAGAGTACATTTCAGAGGGTCTGAGAAGACATCTCTACAAATAGCAGCAAATGAATATGAGAGATAAAGGATTCCTCTCTTACTTCACCTAGAAGTCTTACTTACTCACCAACTCAAGCTGCTTCTGCTTCTTTCTTGCCCAAAAAAGATGTAAGACACAAACAACAACAACAAAAAGAACCCCAAAATCTATTGATATTGACTTAGTGTGTCATAAGACAGAAGTACTACATAAGAAAAAACGTTTAACTAATGTCTTCCTATAGAGTTTTGCAAATATGGAAATGCTGAAAAGCAAGAAGACAAAAGAAAAGTAGAATGATGAAACTGTAGCAAATGGACAGAATGGAATTGCAAGCCAGACTGTAAAACTGAGGACTTATTGACAAAAAATGCAATTTTGAATAATGAATCTCCAGAGTAACTCCCTATCCAGGGCACAGTGAACTTATCTGTAACTTGGTAGTGAATTGGCTGTAGATATACCTAGATTTTTGGTGCAAAACTACATTTAAGGTTATTGTCCTGAAGGCAGGGGAATAATAAGAAGTGAATAGAGCACAAGAGAGATAAATATTTAAGTTCCTTATTCAGTTATTAGAGGAGCAGGAACTCTGCATAGCTCAAGAGAAAGTTATTTATGATACCTCCAACAAAAGAACCAACCACTGTAGTCTGGGAACCTTTAATATGCTTACTTACATTTTAGATCTGTTACTAAGTTCTCCCTGTATAAATAGTGTAGAGAACATAGGGCTCATGCCTTTCCTAGCAGAATAGTTAAAGCGGTATCCTATAGGAAGTCTCTGTAGAAACAAAGCCTAACACCCAAGGGGAATACAATCCCATTTTCTATTTGCCAGCTTAGTACATAGATTTTTGTGGATCACCTTTCAGATAAAACCAATTTTCTTCATTTGCTGTCAATTATCCTCCTGAACCACCAAATTTTGTCCACTGATGTCATAGGAAGCTTAAATATAAACTACTGCAGCCAACTGACTAAGATTTTTGCTGGTGCCCAAGAAATGAAGGTCCCCAAAACCATTATGAAGCTCCTCCTGGTGAAGAACTCTGGCTCCAAACATCCTGCTCCTCTCTGCTGGAGGAAGGTTGACGCCACTGGACCTAGGGCCCAGAAGGGACACACATTGAATAAAAAGGGAAGATCCTAGGAATCTTTCATATAATAACTTAAGCTAGAATATTATTGAGGCTTTTAATGTGTTTATTAGATAATTCAGACTATGAGTGTTAGTGTTATTGTAATTGGACTAATAACTGCTAGTTGTATTTTGATTATGCTGTTAAGACTTTAATTAGAGTAACAATAAATTCTTAGCTCTATGTGTAAGGTGTGCTCCCTACACACCTTATATTGTCCATAACAAAACATTCAATACAATGGTGCACTTCCATGAAGTACATTCCTGGGGCCAAGTCTGTACATTAATCTCTATTTTTAGGATCTGGGAGGCCTAAATTAATCTACAGTGCCATACTCTTATTAAATCTCTTATTAAATGATTATTTTTCTTTCCTATTAACTGCCCTACTTAGGGCAAAATTCAATTAAATGGAGTCACTTTTTTTGAGGAATGATAACAATAAAAGTTTGTGAACCTACTTCTTACTTTTGCATCTCTCCTAGTATCTTACAGGCAGTTATTTTGATCACATGTGTGACTGCAAATTCAGGTCTACCAGTGTTTTGAAAACATGGCCAAGAATCACAAAACCTGTTCCCAAATGTCATGAAAATACAATGAAATGCAAGAGACCCAATTCTGCAGCTTTTGCAAATCCTTATAAAAGCAGTTTTATAAAGGGGAAGGTAATCTTAATTTGCTGACTTAATTCAGTTTTGGCTCAGGAAAATATTTTTGTATTCTTTCAGTTTCTCTTTTGCCTGTGTCTGTGTCTAAGCTACATCTTAATGTAACTGTCAGAAGACAAGCTTCTTTCTTCATAAAAATAATTAATGTTAGTAACCTAGCTTTTTATGTATTGCAGCTGCAGAGTGTGGACTGCCATACTGTAAGTCTCTCTTTTCCCTATCTCATTGCTCAGCATAAAAGTCAAAAGCACACAGATGAGCCATTAAATGAAATAAATGTGTAATTGTCAATGGAATTCCTTTCAAATTATATCTGAGTAACTGTCATCAGAATCCTCTTATGGGGACTTGAAAGGAATTTACAAAAATCCTCAAATTACTCGGTCTAGAGAGGGTATTGACTAGGGGGTAGTTCAAAAGTGTGCAAGAGCTGGTTGATTAATTAATTAGATTTTGCAACTGTTTTAAGATTCTTGCATAAACTGGTTTTCTATGAAAATAAGAAGTATTTCTATTTTCTAGGTGGTTTTTTTTTCTTTGCACAGAAGGCCAATATTAAACCACTGAAGTCCTACTTACATGTTTTTTTGAGAACATTGAGGGCACTGATTCACATTTAAGTTGTTATAGCTTCAAAAGCTGAACTGGACCTTGCGTGTATGCTCTTAAGTCACAGAAAATGTAAGGTGACATAACTTTAAACTTTTAAACTGTACTTTACATTAAATCACATTAGCTTGTATTCACTGTGAGTTAATAACATACAGGAATAAGTAAAGCAGTTCAGTTTATACCAGTTATTGGCTCCAGATTCAGACAACTCAGTTAGGTGTTTATATATGGTGTCCAAGCTCCTATCATGATCAGCAAGTCAATACAATTAATGGGGTCTAAGGAGTTACTTTACTGAGTAGACACTAATATCTGACCAACTGAATTGCACTCTGGTGACTGTATTATCAAAAGACACAGTGCAATCCCTCAAACACAAACATCTAGTACCATCTGAGACCGTTGTACAATACCCTGTAACTACCTAATGGTCCAAAAGGGCAAGGCTCTCCTATAGATTTTGTGTCACATGAGACACACACAGATGCCTCAAATACCTTAAGGCATCTCAAATTGCACATCTATGAGCTGAATCAACTGTATCGCCTATCCTGAGGCAGATTAATCATGACACATTTGGGTGAGCTAATCAGTAAATTCATCATGTACCTGCACCCTGCAGGAATTTGATCTATTGTGAGCCAAATTCTCTAAAGTGTTTTAAAAAAATACATCTTTGTACGCCTGCAAATATCTTCAATAAGTATGTCACAATGAAGTCCTTTTCTTCCATCTCCAAATTAAAATAAATGTGGGGTTTGATGTGTAGAATTTATTACCAGAAAAGAGTGGAGATGATGAGGTTAGAGAATAACATACAGGACACTTATGTAAACAGATCAATTGCAGAATATCTCCCTAGCAAAAAAGAACACAGAATAGTCCTTATCCATACTACTGAATTCTTTTGCCCTCTGAAACAGGATTCTTACAACTGACCTATCTTGGGAATAGTGTCTGGCCTGAACCATGTTGGGAATTAAATGCTACTAAATGGTTTTCCTTTTGCTGATCTATTTAAATTCTCCTGTGTACAGTTTTTAGCTTAGACATTGATTTCTCTTCCCTTCTGTGGAATCATGCCATGTGTAGGTAGGATTTCAGTGGAGAATTCAACTCCGTTGAAATCTTTGCAGTTGTTCCAAGTTTACATCAGCACAGAAATTTTTCCTTTGCAATTAACCTCATCTTGCTCTCTCTTTATCAGGTCTCATGGAAACTTTACAACATTTGTTGAAAAGCAACACTGCTTTATATCATGTATCCAACATAGCAGACTATGCAGTTTGCTTTTCCCAGCAAATGTGTTGTTTTACCCTTGACAGCATGAGAAGCTGTGGTTCATGCATGAAAACTAGTGTATGAAGAGGCTTATAAACACAAGGTCAATGGTTTTCTACTGTCACCTGAGGAAAGGAGGGGTGACTAGAGAACTCAATTCCTCTCCAGTCTGGGCATGTCCATTTTTGTCATTAAAAAAAGGTGGAAATAAAAAAAGTAATTCCTCCAAAGTAAGGTAGTTAGAAACCATATATAGGCTATTTCAAATGTAGTAGATAACCTAGACATTTAAAAAATGCATGCACTGAAAGTGAAGGATGATTCCTGCATCAGCTGTTGTACTGACTGTGTTCACAGGGGACTGTCATACTTCTCTTACAGTTGTTTCTCTTTTTATCAGTCAATCTATTATGTAAAGAAATGGAAAACAAGACTTGAATTCTTCCTGATATAGCACCTCTGAGTACACAACTTCTTTTAACTGCTCCCAGATTTCTGCCAATTTTCTCTCCAATTGTAACACAACTGTTTGTCAGCTCCTGAAACATCATGAAATAAACATAAACACTGAATATGCCTTCAAGGTTTTTCTTCAGGTTTGTAATTACTAATGCATTTAGCTATATCATTAGTTCCATAGTGGTAGCACTTGCTACATCTAAAGGGGGTAGTTTATGTCTCTTCTCACTCTTTACCCAGTTCTCAGAAAGAACCAGAGAAGTATCTGGATTGATTTTGAGAGTATACTTTGTAGCTTTAAAATGCAATAGACGTCAAAGAATAGTCTTGTAGATAGAAACCACAGGAATACAACAGTAGTGTAGAGGAGGGTGATAGAAAAGAGTTGTGATTTACATAGACATGTGCATGTAAAAGCTTAGTATATAGACCTTATCAACATTTTCCACCATGCGAATAAAAAAAGCTCTTTAGCTCCCAAAAGGCCTCTTTGTCTCACTGAATGAATCTAAGCTATCCTTTTCAATGGAAACCAGAGGAAAAATCAAGTCGGAACAAACTAACAAGAAAGAGGTAATGATCAATAAATTATTAGCCTGTTTTTCAGATATTCCTCACACACAAGCATGCCTCCTGGTGCAAATCAGTTTAGAAGTATTTTAAGCTAGCCTATTTGTTTTACTCAAGATCTTGTTTATGGACAAGGGAAAATAAACCTTATATATCAAGCCAAGAATTTATTTTTAGTATGATTGAATATTAACAGTCTAATCCAATAGTCATTATCAGTTCAGATATAATTATTAGAGAAAAAGAAAAAAATACTTTCATGCAAAATTTCATTAATAATACTATAGATAATTTTTTAACATAAATAATTCTTAGTTCTCACCCTTTTTTCCTGTTACAATACTCAGCCTTGCATGACTCTTCTGGTTCCTAAGGTCAGTAGCTTCAGCCTGGTGGTGTGAGAAAGGTGTTATGACAAATTGTTAGCTTCTCTAGTCCCTCCAGGAATTCACCTAGCTCCTGCTCACTCATGTTTCCAGTTCTCTTTCCTTCTAGCTTTAACTCCCGATCCCAGTCTCTTGAAATAACTATGCTGAGTTTGTTCTCTCCTAAGAATTCCTGGTGTTTTTAACAATAAGTTAAACTTTACCCAACTCCTTTCTCTATACACAACCACAAATGTCCCATCCCTTTTATTTTTCACTTCCATTACATTTGAATGTGAAAGCTTTCTTCTCCCTGGTACTTGAGTGCCAGAAAAGCATAAAAGGAAGTCACTGCGGTCTTTCAATAACATTGAAATTTTTTTCAGTTTTCAAAGCTAGAAAAATATTTAACATGAAGTCAACATTAATTGTTAAATTTCAAGTATCTTTCACAAAGTTGTAGATACTAATTTACTGAAAAAAATAGTGACTCAAACAATATAGTTTCACCAGTCTCATTTTAATAATTATAAACAGTCTGGAATAGTGTAGGAAAAATACTAGGAATACCCGCTACTGAAAAGTTAACCTTGCATAATTCATTTGTGCTGAAGTACCAAGAAAGTAAAAAGTGTTTAAAAAGTTGATAACTTCATAGTAGCTAGCACCCCTAATCCCTTCTATTTGTGAAGTTCTGAACTAAAAGGACTGTACTGTCCCTGACAGTATGGCAGTTGTTCCTATCAAAAATTGTTTAAAGCATGTTGAAACACACAAAGCAAATGCATAGCTAAATATATGAAAAGGCAAGTTTTTATAAATTAAATATCCTGGAAAACAAGGTTCTTCAGACCATTGTTTACATAAAAAATGTGTTTGATTAGATGTACAACTTTATCAGAGATAAAAATACAGATATTTTAGTAGATTTAAGGTCTATCCATAAGGAAAAGAAAGAATGGACACCACAAAATAAAGGCTAGGATGTGAACTTCTCAATTAACTAGGGAATTAAATCAGTTGAACCTTTTCCTTGCTATCTGACATGTCTATGCTCAATTCCCCTCCATCCCCACCCCACACATTTACTCGTTTTTACGGATTAAAAACTTATATCAAAGATGCTGAAATCTGTCTTTACATCTTAAAAGGAAGAACTCTATGATATCTGAAACCTTGGAAAAACAGTTGAATCAAAAAAGGTGGTTTTTAAATTCATATATAAATAAAGATGTATATTTATATATATTTACTTAATACAACTGTTGGTTTTTTTCCATATGTATTTTTTTTCAGTGAAAGACATTTATGTGTATTCTACTCTTCATGTCTGTACAGCCTGAAGTGTAGGATTTCAGATTAATATTTTTTACGGTTTTCAGTATTTGAGTACTTTTTAAATAATAAAGTTTTGTCATATTTTATTTTCTTCAGTGTCTAACACTTCAAAAATGTTTCTCTTGACATCAGAAATAAATGAGACCACAGGAAAAAACTTGAATCTACTTATGTTTATAATAATAACATACTGGCTAATAATCAACAGAATGAAGTTCAAGCTTTTGCCAAACAAAAATTACAAGCATTTTTTGAAGTATAATCTGCTCTAATTTTTACTGGACTTGTACTAATTGCATTGAACTCACTGTAGTAGATTTACATTAACATAATAGGAAGAAATTTTTTCCATCAGGCTCTGTAAGTTATGCAGTAGAAAACAAGATTAGCTTTAGAATCTTAGAACAGTTATGATAAAGTTTTTATTTACAAAGGAACACACTAAGCAGAATGTTGGCTTCTTCTTCTACACATAGTGAATGTTTGGAAGGCATCCATCCAGAGAAACAGTAGTGGATAGAGTAATTGTACTTAAGACACTTGACCTCCTATTGCCAATCCTTTAATTCTTTCTGTATAAGAGAGATTTAAATGTATCTAATGGAATTTGTTTTATAAGAATAAACACTTCTATCAACCATACCATATGTCTTCTAAAAGAGAATCTGTTTTTATGGAGAATAAGCTTTTCTTGCACACTCCATGCTTTAAAAAAAAAAAAAAAAAAAAAAGATGAAAACTTGATTGTATCTCTTAGAGACTATTTTCTGTTACATATAAAAGAATTGCCAACTAAGAGGAAATAGAAGACCGTGGTGTGAAAGAAGTATTCATTTTTTCTAAGTAGTTAACCTCCTTTGATTAAAGATTAGATGTTTGCAACTGAATTTAATATCATGTAAAAAATTTGTCATTATATGTTTGTCAGCTTCAAGTGTTAGAGGGATACAGCACTGTTTTCACAACTCAGACATAAAAAGGAAAATTTCTGGCTACTTAGTTTGTGGCATACATCTTACCACTCTTCTAAGCATTAGAAAGAGCAACAAACAACAAAATCTTCAACAATTTTCTTTTTATTGTATTTTTCAAGACGTTTTCTAAATCAGTTTTATTGTGTGACTAAGCTAGTCATTGACAGCAACAATGATCTCTTTTCTACAATATCTAAAGAATATCTTCATTATTACTTAAAATGTAGTATGACCAGGGATACTTTATGCCTAAGTGAAATAAATGAGCTCAGGGGCTGTCAACAGGTACATGCAATGGATAAGATAGGAGGTGAATTTTTTTTTTTTTTTTAATGGAAGCTATAGTAGAATGTTAGGCTAGTATAAGCCCATTGTCTAGGTGACTTAATGTTTAATTGCAACTTAGAATCATAGAATCATTTAGGTTGGAAACGACCTTTAAGATCATCGAGTCCAACCATCAACCTTGCCCACTAAACCATGTCCTGAAGTGCCCTGTCTACATGCTTTTTGAATACCTCCAGGGATGGTGACTCCACCACTTCCCTCGGCAGCCTGTTCCAATGACTAACAACCCTTTCAATAATTACATTTTTCCTAATATTCAATCTAAACCTCGTCTGCTGCAACTTGAGGCCATTTCC
>VYZV01010810.1:29138-42450 GCA_013401275.1 Pandion haliaetus
CCCCTCACCAGCTTCATTGCCCTTCTCTGGACACGCTCCAGCACCTCAATGTCTTTCCTGCAGGGAGGGGCCCAAAACTGGACACAGTATTCGGGGTGCGGCCTCACCAGTGCCGAGGTCAGGGGGATTATCACTTCCCTGCTCCTGCTGGCCACACTGTTTCTGATACAGGCCAGGATGCTGTCGGCCTTCTTGGCCACCTGGGCACACTGCTGGCTCATATTTAGCCGACTGTCAACCAGCACCCCAGGTCTTTTTCTGCTGGGCAGCTTTCCAGCCACTCTTCCCCAAGCCTGTAGTGTTGCATGGGGTTGTTGTGACCGAACTTCAGACTTAACAGACTAAGAAGTTAAGATCTTTGTTCCATTGATATCAGTGGCAAGTATTCATATGAAACAATCAGTCCAAGACTTTTACATTCCATATACTCTTAGGGGAAAAAAAAAGTCAATTGGATTTTAGAGGACATAAGTGACTTTATTTTGTCTAACAATGTAGTTTTATATATTTTCAGTATTATAAGTCATAGGGAGAAATATCGAAAAACTAAGTTATGACAGAAGGGACTTCTTAATTTTAATTTTACTATCATTTGGCTCAATGTAACCAAATAAAATGGGTGTTACTGAATTCTAAACACCTTTGGAATATCTATCACATCTCTGATAATAACTTTCCAACTTAGTTTATTATTAAGCTCTTTGTGGTGTGTCCCATACCAACCACTAGGCAATCAAAGATACTCTCCCATTTTCATTTAGATTATCCTCTTTTAAACCATTTTATGTCTCTGAAAAAAAAAAGTTTATGAAACCTTTACTGATTCATCACAGCTCACATTTGATTACTTCAGTTCTAAGAATATCACAGATTCTGTTGAAGCCTGATAGATCTAAAAAATAAGTGGATTAAACACTTAAAGATAGATGGATATTAATTCTATGAATAAAAATGAAGTAAAACTTTTTTTTAGTTATTCTATTTTAAAAAAATGATTTTAAATGATAAATAAATAAATGAACCTCAGAACAGGTAAATAAATAATATGTAAACATGCTATTCGTGATATACTATATGGATGATGAGATGGTGGAGTTCAGGCTTCTAATAGGAGGGAGTAGTACAAAAAGCAGGACCACGGCCCTGGATTTTGGGAAAGAAGACTTCAATCTCTTCATAGAACTGCTTGGAAGAATCCTATGGGATATGGCCTTAGAGAGAAAAGGGATTCAGGAGAGTACAAAGATCATTCCTGTCTTCAAGAAGGACAAGAAGGAAGAACCAGGGAGCTACAGGACAGTCAATTCCTAGGAAGATGATGGAGATAATCCTCTTCAAAACAAGTCCAACTGGAGGTATGCAACACAGAACATAGAAATTACTTTTCTATATTGTCGTGGTTTCAGGTCAGCTCAGTCGGTAACAAAGCACCACGAAGCCGCTCACTCACCCCCCACCCCCTCCCCTGGCCACGTTGGGATGAGGAGAAAATACAAAGGCAGGCTCATGGGTCGAGACAAGGACTGGGAGGGATCACTCCCCACTTATGGTCATGGGCAAAAGACAGGCTCAACTTGGGGAAGAAACAAAATCAATTTAATTTACTACAAATCAAAACAGAAACAAAACACAAGCGTATTAGGAAGGGAAACCAAACACCAGAACAACCTCGACCCACCCCTCCCGCCTTCCCGGCTCAGTTCACTACCGATGCTTTCTACCTCCTCCCCCCGGCGGCGCAAGGGAATCGGGGATGGGGGTTGAGTCAGCTCGCTACACATCGTCGTTGCCGCTTCTTTCCTCAGGGGGAAGATTCCTCTCTCGTTCCCTGCTCCAACGTGGTTCCTTTCCGCGGGCTGCAGTTCCTCACAAACTTCCCTGGTGCGGATCCTTTCCACGGGCTTCAATTCTTCCCGAACTCCCCTGGTGCGGGTCCTTTCCGCGGGCTTCAGTTCCGCACAAACTTCCCTGGTGCGGGTCCTTTCCGCAGGCCTCAGTTCCTCACAAACTTCCCTGGGGCGGGTCCTTTCCGCGGGCTGCTCTCCCGTCTCACACTGCTTCAGCGCAGTTTTTACCATGGGGTTACGGCCACCTTGGAGAGCTTCCGCTCCACTGTTCACCCCCCTGGGCTGCAGGGCCATCAGCCTCCTCAGGCGCCTCCTCCTCCCCCTCCACTTCCATGATTCCAGTGTTGGCAGCGATGTTCCTCTCAGGTTTCCCAACCCCACACTACCGGTTCCCCTTCTTAAATATGTTTCCCAGAGGCGTTACCACCGTCACTCCCCGCCTAGAGGCGGGTCCAACATTTTGGCGTGCGGGTCTGACATTTTGGGGCAGCAAATTCTTCCAGCAACTTCTTAAAGGGGCCGCCTCTGCAGCCCCCCTCCCCTGCCACCAAGGAAAACCGCGCCACACAAACCCATAACATATATGCAGAAGTTTTGGGGAGTTTACAGCTATTTCCTTTTTCCACCAAGGAGAAACTTGTTCTTAAGAATCCTATTAAATAAAAAACAGACTCACTATAATATAAATGGTAGCTTATTAATTAGATTTTTGACATGGGATGTGAAAAATTGCACATTGAAATCATTTTTTCACTGTTTTTGCATGCTTATATATTTTCTTGTTTCAACACATTTTTATGGACTCTTCTTTACCTCTTTGAAACTATCTTAATTAAAGTTTAAGTAGAACTCTACTGAGAAGTTTCAATTTCAATTTCAACTGAGCATTATTTTCTGATCAAAACATTTTCTTGAGGGGGAAAAATAGCTAATAAATAATCTGAAAACAGATTGAGAATCTATTGCTTTTGTTCTTAGCCCACTCAAACTTTTCATCCAGTTACCAATTCACACTGCCTCACCCCTCAAGCTAGAATAAGTCCTATAATCTCAAGAAAATGAGCACTTCTTTGCTGATTTTATTTATTGTAAAACTGAGACTTGATTTATTGACATTCTTGTCTGTTGACGTGGGAAGCAATGTGTAAAAGAAGATTCGTCTTACATCCGATGCATGAAACAGTTGTCAAACAACAGGCACTGTGTGGTATGCATCCACTGGGTTTACTTCAGGAGAAGAAGCTGCACAAGGAAGAGAAGGCTAAATCACTTTGCAGTAGGACCACTAATTTGTTACCATATGTAGATGACATTTCAGAAATTTTGCACACTTTACTCAGTGTAAACCACTGTATGGTAAATGGCAGATAGTTTCAAGGCCTCAGAGAACTGTATCAATTACAAACATGGAATTGACCTCACAGGAAAATGTGCTAAAGTATGGTGAGCGTAGAGTTAAGCTAACCACAGTAAAATGAAAAATTACAATAAAACAGTCGTCAAGCTTATTAAAATAAAAGATAGAAAAATAACATAAAAAGCTAACATTGTGTACAGCCAATATGAAAAAACTAATATATTAGTGCGGTGGGTTGAATGCCAACAACTAAGTGCCAACCATCCTCTCCCTCGTTCTCCCCTCCTCTAGCAGGAGAAAGGGAGAGACTCAGAAGGGCAAAAGCAAGAAAAAAATCACGGGTCAAGATAAAGACAGTTTTATAACTGAAGGGAAAAAAAAACAAACGAAGAGATGCAAAGGCAACCACATACCCCCTGCCACCAGCAGACTGATGCCCAGCCAGTCTCTGAGCAAAGTCTACCTAGCAAAAGCAGTNGTTTGGAATATCACTTTGTTCAGTTGGGGTCACCTGTCACAGCTGTGTGACCTCCCAACATCTTGCCTAGTCCCAGCCTACTCCCAGAGCGGAAGGAGGCAAAGTAAGAAGCAGAGAAAGCCTCGGAGCTGTGCAAACACTGTTCAGCAATAGATAAAACATTCGTTTATTATCAACACCATCTTGGTCATAACTCTAAAACACATCACCACACAGGCTGCTATGAAGAAAATTAACTCCATCCCAGCCAGACCTAGTACAATCAGAAAAAAAAGAAAATAGAACCAAAACTTACACCTCTGCTGTTTTTTCTGTCTATTTTATAATAATTTAACAAATTAATTGCATGGAAAACAAAGGCTATCCTCATATGTGAAGTAGTCATCTTTAGTAGCCTTAGACAAATATCTGCATTTTGATGGCTGATGTATTCTTTGTGATCCCCAGTAAAGGAAAGATGTGCAGAGATGGATCTTCTATGTCAATTAATTTGTTTAACATTATGGACTTTATCCTAAATGTAATGAAGCTAAAATATTAACTTGATGTCCCAAAGAACAATATCTTTTTGTAGCCAATGTGTAACATGGCCAAATGTTGCATTAACTGCCATCTGCATCAACATATTGTCAGCCAGGTGCAAATGCTCATCTGGCAAATCTGGAAACCCATCTTCCAGTTTTGTTTAAAAAAAAATGGTTTTCTGTCACTCTGGGAACCTTCTTCTGATTAATGGAAACTCTTAGCATTTCATCATTCCAAAACTTTTAAAAATGACATTTCTTTCCTTCTACTCATTCACACACTTGTCCATTTCCTGAATGTCCACTTCCATGAGGTGTTCAAATAACATTAAAAGAGGTCACAAACACATTAGTCAGAGTTAATATATTTTATGGAACAATCCTTGCAAATGGCAGAGTGTAGTTAAAATTCAACACTGATCTTTGAAATACAACAGCAGAAGAGGTAAATAATAACCATTATACATAATTTCAAATACATTACACAATAATACATAAATTTTATCTTATGATGCTCCTCAATTGGACCTATTTTTGTGTAATCTAAATACAATAATCATAATGTCTTTCTAATGTAAAATGTTAAACTCAAAATCTTGCTACAGAAAAACACCTCATATGTGAAGCCAAGAATTTAGTTAGTCCAGTTAATGTTTTAACAGTCTTACAGTTTGAATCGTTAGTCTAGTAACCAGTAATATATATTCACAGTCCAAATCAACACGGAGAAACCTTGATAAAACAGTTAAGAATATTGCACAAAAGCTTTCCTGGTATCTGCTCCATTTCCTGGTGGTGTTATGCAAATTTTGCCCATGCTCTTTGGCTCCTGAGGCCATTGGTGTCCTCTGGGCAGGGGTGAGAAGGCTTTGCTGCACTATCCTCAAAGCTTCCCAGGAGAGCTGCAACATCACTGACAAGGATTTCTTCCTTCCCGTTACAGCAATGTGCAAGACGTAAGTGTTTTCTTCCTTTTCAGTCTTGGGATCTACTCGAAATCATTTTCCTGCATTTTCTTAGCATACTCTGCCTATATATTATTTCTTTCCATTGACTCTCAATTATTTGGTGTTTCTATTCTCTATCTAATAGCACAGAAACAGTGAAGTGGAGGAAGTTACTTCTAGATCACCAAGGTAGTGTCATGTTCCTTAAAGTAATCTTTGACATAACTAATAACGTCATAAAAAAATGTCTAAATATCTTTTAAGATACAATGTTATATGTTGTCTATATTAGAAATCCGTAGTTCTAAGACCATGCTTTATGTTCTGTGGTTAAGATAAAGAATTATTAGGGTAGTTAGTAAGTTACATTTTTTCTTATGTGTAAATATTTATGTATTAATAGAAAAACAGAATATCCAAAATAAAGAAAATTCACTTTATTGCAATGTGTATACATATATGCATTTACTCATAGTTTCATACAAGATATACCTGTTATAAATTATATACTATGCAGAGATTTGTCCAGTTGCTCAACCATTCACAATTCCTTTTGAAATTTCTGGAAAATAAAAAGTTTTTTTGAGCTCTGTATCCAAACTCCAAGATCTGTTTGAACTTGACAGTGGTGAGAAAAAAGCAAATAAATATATCAGCATTCCAGAGGCTCAAACAGGGTGTTAAAGAATTACCATTCTAGTCCTTTATTTTGCATGTGTACTTAAAATTAAGTGTAAATATGGAATAGAAGAGAATTCATAATAAATCCAATCAACCAGTGGTTTTCAGTTGTATGTTTGATAGCGTTATGTTTTGGTACTGTTTGCATCCAGCCAATGAAATTTGAAAAAAGGTTATATTTCAATCATTTTCATTGCAATATATTTAGGACCAGCTTATTGCTTAACATGTTCAAAAGCTAGCATTTTTAATAAGAGTTGAAATCTCTCTCATGCACACACACACCATTTTCAAAGGTTAAGTTGAGCATTTTGGCTTAGATTCAGCTCTGTATTTTGCTCCATTGTGAACATTTTTCATTGATTTTAAATTGTATTTTACATAATATACAAAAGTATAAACAAAATATAAATTATATTCCGTGTAATTTAAATACATATATACCTTATGCATCACATACAGTTCTATATTGTATTTTCATATCTTTATTACATTAGCCAAGAACATTTCTGTAAAGTTGTGGGTTTTTGCAGAGGAATATTATAGTCACACTGAATTGAAGAAAAAATCTATAGAGAACTGTGTGTATTATTGTGTGTTCCCCTCTTCATTATTACAATTACAGGAAAAAAAAAAACCCATAGGTTGGTTTAAGGCTTTTATTACTGGTTTTAATCACCAACTTTTATTTGTTTTGTGGAAGATCCTGCCAGAGACCAGGATATCACTGTGCCACAGTCTGCCCCTTCTAAGATTACCAGTTATTCATATGATTTACAGTGTTGTCTGCCAGAGTGAGACATAGGCATCTAAGAACAAAGATTTTGTGCTTATGTAAAAGTAGCTTTTATTGAAAACTGTAGAAAGAAAAGGAAAGTTGTCAAATGAACAAGCTCAACTAAAATATGATTTAGTTTTCTTTTCAAAAGTAAAGACATGTAACTATATTTCTCTTGCTGACATAATGAAACTCTGAAAAATATAAGAAAAGAGTGAGAAAAGATAATAGCATGCAGAGGACAAAAAACCTGATATCTTATACTGACTCCAGCATACAAAAAGATTTCAGACCCCTCCATCATCAGAGAATAGCAACATTCCAATGCAGAAGACGTAAAAGTACATCAATTGGGCTGTGACCATGCAAACAAGAACAAACAGAATTCCTCTGCTGACAAAAGGTAGTTCTAACCACATACAAAATACATTTTCGTAAGATAAAGCAAAGACTGTAAATAAATCAGGATTAAAAGCGTACCTCTATATAATGTTATCCAGACAAAACATTAAAAAGTAATTCTGCACTCTAATAATCCTTGACAAGAGACAACCATTTTCATGGAACCACTTTGCTTTCCCCTACAATCTTCATATTGTTTCTATTTGATGTCTTATAACAGGATAAGTGCTGATAGCTGAAGGCAAATCCACAGTAATGCAAGTTGTCACTGGAAAAAACATGGAAAATGCTACCACAGAACAAATACATATGCATATGCAAAAAATAAATGAATGAACCTTTTTAATATAAGTTTTAGCAAAACTTAGAGCTCAGAACTAAAAATTCTGCATGTTTAAATCACACTCAAACTGAGGTAAACTAAATTATCTGTAAATGGAAACTCAGAGGAATTGGCAGAATTGACTCTGTAATGTTCTAATTTAACTATTGTGGATGACAGGTAGGTGCAAGGGCTATGGGCCTCATTTAAGTATCAAGGATCATGTCTTCACCAAAACAATACATCCTACTGTCATTGTTAGAAACAGGCCAGTAGACCAGTAGGACATCTCTGGTAGATGCAAATCACCTGAAAAAAAAGCAAAAAGCAGCAGCAGCCACAGTGATGGGTGTGAAACTATCTGAATATTTTTTTCTGAAACCTATGTTAAGTTTTAATGCTCTAAGAACAGTCTTTTTCAGAAGGCTTCTTGTATTTTCTAGCATGTTTTTTTTTCACTTACAGAAGTGCATAGTTGATACTTGCTGTAGTTATACAGCATTAAATTATGTGAGATAGTCAAGAGGTTTGTTGTTGTTGTTGTTTTAAACTAGAAAATATGAATTAATCGAAATCAAAATGCTTTAAGCTAACATGACAATTCCCAACAAATCCTAATGAGGATATAGAAGATGTTATTTTCTTTTCAAAATCAAGGAAAATTGCACTGTATCATGCTCCAAATGCCCTGATGCTGTGATAAGGATGTTCATACTTAGTATGATAGCCCTGTGTTCAAGTGTAAGTTTAAAAAAACAAGCTACTTCATCTGAGTCCATGAAAGTTCAGTGTGTTTCTGGTAATGCTTATAGAAAATTTCATCTGACTTCACTGATACAAGATAAAGTCCTCTAAAGCCTTCAACAAGATTTCCACTCCTTTTAAAAAAAAATAGTTTGAGAACTGCTGAATAATATATTTTTTTATCTGGAAGAAATATTCTGGTTGTGGTTTTCATATCAGCAAGATGAAAATACCATATGCCAAAGAATTTAACCATTTCTGCTTCTCATTTCACAGGAATCCAAAACCCACAAAGAATGGGAAAAAATAGCCATATTATTTTAAACCATTTAGATTAGAATTAATTTGGTCTGAGCTAGAGTTGAAGATTTGAGTGAGTTCTTTTCACAGGGGAAAATAACCACCAAATAATATGACTCTGTTACTAAGCAGACCAAGTAGGCGATGGGGACTGTATCAGAAAAAAGCTTCCCACACACACTCTTGCTCCACACACACATGCACTATCTGCTGGTGCTTCCCCAATGACCACTCCAGTGACCCCATGGGATGCTCTAGCCAGGCTCCATGTGTGGCTCTGGCAGCCGCTTGGCTCTGACACCCAATGGCTCCACCTCAGGAACCTGTCTTGTGCCATGTCTCATGCCCATGTAACCATGTTCCTCCAGCCTCTGTCTCAGTGAGTCTTTCAAGCCAGGTGTCAGCACAAACCACCAGCCAGGTCAGTCCACAATGATTCCATGATTTACCTTTCCAGCAGTTTCAGTTACAACTCTTTGGTTAGTTTTTGACCTGTGGTCCACACTGAAGCTCCTTACTCCCTGTTCTTGTTTGCATTGTCCTGTTCACTCTGGCTCTCTACACTTAGCCCATTTGCATCAAATTCAGCTCCTGGTCATGGTGATGCCATCACACTGCCTGGTCAGTTGCTGATTTATGAATTTGATGACAAGGAACTCTCACTGACTTTAAATATTTTGGATGAGACTGCATTAGTTCCTGCTTGATATCTCAGAGCAGCAGTACTGATATGTTCTTCAAACAATTTTGTGAAAAATAAAAGCCAATGACTGGGAAGCAGTTGCATCTGTAATCACATTAAATATTTAAAATATGACCTAGCTTGAGCACCCGTTTGGACAAGACAATATCTTTTTGTCCTATGTTTACATAGCTTTTAGCTGCAGTCTCTAAGTAGTACTGAATTGTAAAAAATTGCTTCAGCACATAGATAAATAAACTAAATATTCTATTTGTTTCAAACATTGTGGGTTTTTTTCCACAGAGAGACACTTTTAAGTATAGTTTCACTTCCAAAAATGATACCAAAACATAGCAAAAAAATATGTGGCCATATTCATTAATTCAGAATGATTTCCAAGTAAAACATACATGTTATAAACACAAAGATTAAGGTGTCTTCAGTCACAGTTCTGCAAACTCAGTCTGAGATCTGACAGTGCATGTGCATTCTTCCTTTTTTTGCCTATTGTTTTCCATAGCAAGCTATGAAAGTCAATAGAGGCTCTCAGTTTTCTATCCCCAATATGCTGTTACAAGTTGTCTGCCAAAGTTTTCAACTATGAATAAATAGAATTGAGTTCCTTATTGCTGATCTGTGGTATGACGTGCCAGCCATTAAAAAATGTTTTGATTTCTTATTTAAGTAGCAGAAAAGTACCATCGATTCCAAGTGCATGCAGGGGGACTGATTCACAATTGCATACAGAGAGTATAAGGTGACTGAACATGCTGAGTGTAGGTCTAATTTCTGATCAGGAAAAGGAACGTTTTAGAGCTTCTCCAGTTTACCGCAATTACTTGTTATAAACCTGGAAAAAATACAATTTGGAAATTGGTATTGTCCAGCACTAAATTGGATAGACGCTCTTCAACTTCATACAGCTGAAATGTGTGTTTTTACTAGCAGTATGCTTTCATAGCAATGTCCTCTGACAGTACATTGCTCCAAAGGGTGAATCTCAAAAGTGACCCACCAGAGCTGTCCATAGACCATTCTGCCTAGGAACTGTTTTCTGGCCACACTCCCAACATGATCCTCTAAAGGGCAGAATTACTGAGGAAGGAAAAACTGCTTTGCATATGTTTGTTTTTCCAGAGGAAGATGTGTAACACTACAATAAGTTGATGTAGAAAATGAAAGTACCTTAAAACTATATTCTGTACTACAGCCTAAAGAATTGTAGAATTTAATGATTATATACTAAATGCTTTTGTGTGTGCATACTGCCTGATATCAGAGCATAATGCCAAAATATTATGTGCTACATCAAGGAGAGAATATTTCCGTTTTCTGTACAGCTGCAAGCATTCTCTGTTGTACAAAAGGAAGATTATATTTTCAGTAGTTTCCCTCTTTGAAAGAAGACTGTCTTCCTTCATATGCAACCCAGACACTTTACAATTTCTTGTCTTCTGAAAAACGTTTTACGCTCAGTATGTTTTATTCAGTAGAACTCACTTTACAGAATGAGAAATAGCATGCAAATAATTATGTATCTAAGACTGTATCATGGTTTTATCATTGTGAGGCATTCTGTATTCCCACTGACTTTTTGGTTTAATTCACAGCATAACTGAGATGACTGCATTTCTTTGCTTGCTGCGTATCATTCTGTAGTGCTTTGAGATCTTTTTTTTGAAAGATGTTACATATAATAAATATGGCTTATAACTTATTCAACATCATATGTTATTTATCTTAAACATACTCAGCTTTCTTAGCAGCAGAAGCAAATATTTATGTTGGGTTAAATCTGGGGTTTTGTGTATGCAGCAAATCCAATACCAATCCAAACCTTTTTGTGCCATGCCATTTTGTAATGATAGATCTCATGCATATATTGTTGACAAGATTTTTTTTCCTTTTAGTATTTTCCAGATACAGTAGAAACAAATGAAACAATGTATCTATAATGCATAAATAAAAATTAAAAGCAAGGAAAAACCTTCCCCAAACTACTACATATGCAGATGTAAATGCATGGTATTTACCTTTATTCTCTAATGACTGTATGTGATTTCTGTAGACTGATCAGTGATAAGAATAAAGACACTAAATTAACCTAAAAGATTAAATAGAAAGCTGAGCTACAACAGAGTAGCAGTTGACCAAGCAGCAGCTAATCTTTTATTGCTCTTCATTGCACCAGTCTGAGGCAAAAGGCAGACAGATTCATATTCATTTCCTGAAATTGTAGTACACAAGTTCCCTGTATGCAGGAATTAAGTTATCTCAAAATTATATTGTTTATTGAATGTATGGTACCTGAAGCTCACATGCTGTCAAGGGTAGTGTGGTAAAATATAGGAATTCCTGATGTAAGATGCATGTAGGTAAAGATGGATGATAGAGTTTGTTATTAAGTCTAAGAATGTATCCTTAAAATACACAGCTACATTTTCAAACTCTGAGAGTTCTAGCAAAAATATTGAACATGCCTTTCCCCACCATTTCTTCTCTTTATACAGAAAACCAGACCTGCCAGGTTTGCTAGGTATGAATTTCTTCAACTTGTATACTCAAAACAAAATGTTTTCATTAATTAGATTGTTAGTCCTAAAGAAATTTGATTTGAAATGTGAGTCACAAAGTAATTGAACATAAGCCACTTCCATTTGAGTTTGACACTGTGAAATTACTTTGTTTACAAGGCCAGCTCCACTGTATTTTACAATAAGGAGTACTTAACATGGTAAGTACATATAAATGGACTCACACCTGGTGTGGAGAAAAAAAAAAAAGTTCTTCCACTTTAAAAGGGAGCATTAAAGTTTAATCAAGTCCTGCTGTTTTAACAGAAGGACTGTTCAAATAAGGAAGTATGTATTACATGGCTTTAAAGAAATCATGTTTCAAACATGTTTGTTTGGCTTTAGGGGTCAGGCTACTTTATTCTGGAATGTTGGCTTCCAAAGTGAAAAGAGGGTTCATTGCGCATGACTTCCCTCACAACTTAACGCAGCTCTTACCATGATAATGCTGCTAATACGTGTAACGATTTCCTCCAGCCAATACATTTTAGTATAAATAAGCAGAATATATTTCACCCATTTGAATGAGTAGAATGAATATATTGCGTTTTGGTAATTATCTCACAGTCGATTTTAAATCCTATTCAACGGCATTGTCATATTATGAAATGCAATTTATAAAGCTTTTAAGCTTGGTGCCAGAAGGAATTCAGAATATTCTAAAATTGCCTTTTCTAAGTGAAAAATCTTTAATCTAGTTCTCTTATTTGAGCTGAAGGATAGATGAGGTAGGACAATGAGAAACATCTAGAAAAGACAAGACTATGTAAGCCAAAGTTAGGAGTCCTTTTTTTATTTTCTTTTAAAGTGACGTTCTCAGTATAACAGAGTCAATATTATTCTCCACAGTCTCTGGTCCCCAGGAGTGAAAATATCACCTTAGTAGATAATATTTTATACCCACTCAGTTGGAATGGGCTGACACCTTTAAATAGAATGTCTGTCTGTCTGAGTAAGGTTAACAGTCAGGATCGTGTTCTTTTTTTAAACATATTTTTTCTATTAATAAGATGTGACTCTAATCTGCCGCGTATTTGGACTTGAATTTTAAATCTAAAACTGAAAGTTATGCTTTTAGAGTAGCAGTCAGCTTCAAGAAATTTAGATGACTAAAGACACGATGTCTACATCTATGCCAGGAAAAACAAATAACTTACATGCTCTTTCTCCTTTGACAGATCTCTGAAGTATGTGATGAGCAATAGCATATAATTTTTCCTTGGAACCTACCTACTCATAATCCTGAAACACTGATTTTTGCAACACTCAGCAAATACATAGAGGCTCACAGAGTGCTTCCGAGTTTCCAAATATTCTTCTTCCATCAATATACCAAAGGTTGTAGCTCTGTGAAACATTACTAACCTCACATTAATGTCAAAATACCTCAATAGAAACATGAAGGAAATGAAACTGGCCTGCGCTTAACCCAGTTGAAAAGGAAAAAACTGCAGGACTAGCAGGAATGTTTACTCCTTTTCCTATCATAGGCACCACTATCATCATCATTGCCAAGGTAGTATCAAGTTTGTTCCTACTGCTGTTTCCTTCCAAAATTCTGCCTTTGCTTTAAAAGAAGTACTGATTTACGCTATTGTTACGGGTTTGTGTGGCGCGGTTTTCTTTGGTAGTGGGGAGGGGGCTGCAGAGGTGGCTCCTTTAAGAAGCTGCTGGAAG
>VYZV01010810.1:47517-93095 GCA_013401275.1 Pandion haliaetus
AATTTATCAGTTTTAACTTTTGCTAATTAACTATGTGATTCATAATAGAATTTTCTATCAGAGGTAAAGATAGTACATCCTGTGCCTATACTGTTACGGTAAATAGTATGGAAAATATAATTGTATTTAAAGTACAAGATATATAGAAATTATTGTGCTTACCAGTCAGATTTTGACACATCACAGCTGATCTGGGTCTGTTTGACCTGTTTTTTGATGATACTGAATAATGTCAAATGATATTAACACCACCAAAGAAAGTGGAAGAGAAAGTAAAAGTAAAGCATGCCATTGCTTTATCNNTAAGAATTGGACTTGTGGGAAAAGGAATAAGAAAGGGGGTTAAGTTGTTCTTTGAACCTACTCACATACATACACAAGGAAAAAAAAAAATCATGAAATATCTATGTGTTTATACCACAGTTTATTGCACATTGTCATTTGCAAGTGGAGAAGCATTTGTACCTGCAGATGGGATTTGTCCTTACCTGGTGGGGTGCCAGATGTCTTGGATTACCAAATCACACTCACACACAGTTTACAGAAACAGCAAGGGTTAGAGGAGGTCTTCACCTCTTCTAAGAAATGTTTGAATTCACAGTTTGGAAATCCTTTTAAATTATTAGCTCTTGTAGATCACTGAGAAACAGTGATGACATTTTCTAACATTTTTTATCTTTTATGTAACTATCAAAAATATAATTTCTCTGTCACAACAGACTTATACGCATTTTTCACCTTCTAACTGCTTCACAACAAAATGACTGGGGCTACACTAATGACTCATTAAACTACTATAAAACAGATATAGTTAGAATATAATGGTTTATTACTTAAGAATTCTTTATGTTTTCTTCTATTTTGTTTTCAGATAGGAGAGGTAGTTTTTAATTAAATCATAGTTTGTATCCTCCATACTTGAGATTTTTCTCAGTTCTAAATCTAATTCTATGCAAGTTAATATTTTGTTCTCTAGCTTTAACAAAAACAAACACAAAAGTATTGTTTAATGCCAAATGCTAAGTTCAGTGGACCACTTTGATTTTTGTCATGTATTATTAGAGGATATCCTAATGCGAAAAACTCAATGGAAATTTAGTAATTTACTTCATTGGAATTAGGTATCATTTGGAACTGGTGACCAACCAACCAGTGTTTTTTCAATTTATTTTACTATTTTGAGAAGAAAACGTAAGGGTGCGCTTAACTAATTGGTTCAGGAGACTATACTATTTCACCTTAAATAAAGCGACAAAGATAAGCGTGTTTGTCATTTCAAAAGAAAACCTCTGTTGAGGAATGGGTTAAGTAAGAAGCAAAATGGATCCAAAGAAGAAGAGATATGGGTATCTTTAAGCAGGGATAAAGACATCTGATGAAGATGTTGTTCTGGATAAAATCTGGGACATAATTGCAATACAGAAGCACCTAGGGACATTGCAAATTATTAGGTAGTGACAGTGTTCTTGAATGTACACATAAAGATCCTATGAAGTTCTTTAATTTCTGCACACACACAAAAAAAAAAGTTTCATTTTATATGTCCATTTAAGCCTAGCTCTTGACAATTGGGCATCAGGATTAATTAAGTCCTATGCCCAGGTCCTATGGAAATGAAAGAGAGCAAAGGAGCCAACATTCTTCAAAAAACTTTTCATGTAGTATTCATCAAGAAATGGCAATTTTGGTACCAGTGTTATTACCTGTGCTCTGATGGTGGCTGCAGACACAACAAACAACGGGTATTTATTAAATCTAATGTCTGTGGTATATATGTCACATGAAGAAGTTGCCATTGCTATCATGGGGCATTTGGAATTCAAATATTTTATACATTATTTCTGTTTTTAATCTCTAATTCCAGTTTCATTATCTGAGATTTAGAAAAAAGTGTCATATAAGAAAAAAAGGTATATTGCTCAAACAGATCCATTAACATAATCAAAATTGTTTGAAAAGCCCTCATAAGGGTAAAAATACAAGCTGTCTGTTGACCTTCCATACATTATTCAGTATATTATTTTAACTACTTCTGTTTGCTTCCTATCTGTGTAATACAATTCTAGAATAAGAACCTGGCCAACAGATATTAAATGCAAATGTACCAATGACTTAAACGGAGCAAGTTCCAGACCTATTCTTGTAAATATTCACCTACTTGGAAATCTTACCCTTCCCTAAATGAGTATGTATTCAATACCTTATTTAGATTTAGTAAAATGAAAGGTGGGAGGGGGGAAGTAACTCATTGTACACAAACAGACAAAATAATGTGAGGTCAAACCTTTGTCAGTTTTTTGTTAAATCAGATTCTGTCCAATTTATGGGGAATAATCATAATTTTTCATTTGACTCATGAATTGTCATAAAAATTAATGTAATTCTAGACATACTAAGGGAAGATAATAATTTCAGTTATACACATGGTGTAACAGTATTAAATTCCTCAGTTTAAAGCACTTAGGTTCTTATCACAAATGCCACACGTAACTACAGAAAATCACATTACTCTGATGTATTACAATTCTTTGAAATTATTGATCAATCAGAAGATAAATGGAAAGCAGATAATATTATTTGTTTGGTTTTCTACAACAATATAGGTACATAAGTCAATCTGTGATCTTATAAAACCAACCAAACAAAAATACCATTTGTAAATGAAATATTCTGGAGAACAAGATAAACAACTCCTAATAAAGGAGCTAATTAAATGCAACAGCCCCTTTTGAGGGCATAATGGAATTTTCACATCCAAGTAACTACCTAACGGCAGTCTGTTTTATAGATACCACTCTGATACCACTATCTAGTTCATGGAGATGTACACAGAATTCAGGGGAACTACAGGATCTGTCACGATTTCTTCCATATCAAGAATCTCTGCTGACAATGCCAAAGAATCATATAATCATAGAACGATAGAATAGTTTGGGTTGGGACTTTAAAGGTGTCATGTCCCAATGACTCAGGTTTGCTGATTCCCAGCTCAGGATTAAGGTGAAACAACACCGGGGATTCCTTAACTCACAAAACTCAATTTTTATTTGTTCACAGCAAGAATTGGCATGCTCACCACCAAAATTGGCACGAAGCTACGTCAGTAAACTGTGTAACGTGCTAGCCATACATCACCAAACATATACTACAGGCCTTGCTTATCTGGGAATCAGTTCAGGGAAGACAATAAGGGGAAGCCTCCCGTTGAGTCACGAGGTTCAGAGTGCACCCCCTTGCTTTCTAGACTCCTTCTCAGTGAGGAGCCTAGGGGTGGCTGAATCCACTCCTAGTCCCAGACTTGGTCAATGGTTTATGTCTAAAGGGATGAGATGGAGGGTTTATGGAAGAGGAAAAGGGAAATAGAGAGAGAGAGAAGAGCAAGATTTCACTGGTCCTGGGTCCAGCGTTGGTTCAGTCAGCCAAGGGGTCCAGTTCCAGTGGGCTTGTGCACATGGGGCTTCAGTTTGTGTCCTTTTATCACCCTTTCCCCTTCTGCGGGCGTGCACTTGAACTCCTTAGGCTAATTAGGTAGTCTTTGTGCCATGGGCTTGGGGGTCATTTGGGGAGTAGCTTCCCCTCCCCTGCAGAATTGGTCTTTTGCCATGCCTGGTGAGCTGCCCTGTTCAGCACATCAGAACAGCACATCAGAACAGGGAGCTGTGCACCCTCCAGCACACCCTCCCCTCCTGTTGCTGATGGGCGCTGATGGGCTTCTTTTCACCTATGGTTCCTTGCTAGGCAGAGTTCCTTGTTATGCGGAGTTAGTTGTCAAGCAGAACTTGCCCCACCACAATGTTTGAGACATTAACTCCTTCAGTCTCTCACAAAAGGTCATCTAATCCAACCCCTCCTGTCCTTGTTTCGGCTGGGATGGAGTTAATTTTCTTTCTAGTAGCTGGTATAGTGTTGTCTTGGATTCAGTATGAGAAGAATGTTGATAACACACTGATGTTTTCAATTGTTGCTAAGTAGTGTTTTGACTAAGTCAAGGATTTTTCAGCTTCTGAGGCCCAGCCAACAAGGAGGCTGGAGGGGCACAAGAAGTTGGGAGGGGACACAGCCAGGGCAGCTGAGCCAAAGTGGCCAGCAGGGTATTCAATACTGTGTGATGTCATGTCTAGTATATAAACTGGGGATAGTGGAGCTGGGAGGGATCGCTGCTCAAAAACTATCTGGGCATCAGTCAGCAGGTGGTGAGCAATTGCACTGTGCATCAACTGTTTTGTATATTCCAATCCTTTTATTGTTATCATTATTGTCATTTTTTAATTGCTATTATTATCATTACTAGTTGCTTCCTTTCTGTTCTGTTAAACTGTTCTTATCTCAACCCACGAGTTTTACTTTTTTTTCGATTCTCCCCCCGATCCCACTGGGTGGGGGGGTGAGTGAGCGGTTGTGTGGTGATTAGTTGCTGACTGGGGTTAAACCATGACACCCCTGCAATGAGCAGGGACATCTTCAACTAGACCATGTTGCTCAGAGCCCTGTCTGGCCTGACTGTGAATGTTCCAGGGATGGGGCCTCTACCACGTCTCTGGGCAACCTGTTCCAGTGCCTCACTACCCTCATTGTAAAAAATTTCTTCCTTATATCTAGTCTAAATCTAGCCTCTTTCAGCTTAAAACCATTATCCCTTGTCTGATCACAACAGGCCCTACTGACAAGTTTGTCCTCGTCTTTCTTATTAGCCCCTTTAAGTATTGAAAGGCCGCAATAAAGTGGTGTAGAGGGGCAGAATCACCTGCCTTGACCTGCTGGCCATGCTTCTTTTGATGCAGCTCAGGATATGGCTGGCTTTCTGGGCTGCAAGTGCACATTGTTGGCTCATGTCCAGCTTTTCATCCACCAGTACCCCCAAGACCTTCTCTGCAGGGCTGCTCTCAATCCCCTCATTGCCCAGCCCATATTTGTTTCTCACATCTCTGTGTCACGGTTTAAGCTCAGTCAGCAAGAGCAGCACGCAGCCACTCACTCACTTCCCTCCCACCCAGTGGGATGGGGAGAAAATTGGGAAAAGAAGTGGAACTCCTGTGTTGAGATAAGAATGGTTTAATAGAACAGAAAAGAAGAAACTAATAATGATAATAACACTAATAAAATGAGAATAATAATAATAAAAGGATTAGAATATACAAGTGATGCACAATGCAATTGCTCACCACTCGTTGATCAACGTGCACCTAGTCCCCGAGTGGCGATCCCCCCACCCCCACTGCCCTCCAGTTTATATACTAGACGTGACATCACATGGTATGGAACACCCTGTTGGCCAGTTTGGGTCAGCTGCCCTGGCTGTGTCCCCTCCCAACTTCTTGTGCCCCTCCAGCCTTCTTGCTGTCTGGGTGTCAGAAGCTGAAAAATCCTTGACTTTAGACTAAACAGTACTTAGCAACAACTGAAAACATCAGTGTGTTATCAACATTCTTCTCATACCCAGCTCAAAAACAGCACTATACGAGCTACTGGGAAGACAACTCTATCCCAGCTGAAACCAGGACAGTCTGTTTAATAAAAGATAGGAAAAAAATACATAAACTAAGACAGAAGTAGCATGCTCATTGCCCACTTAGCATCATCTGGCATATGAAACTCAAATGCCTTGTCAAATTAATTTCTCAGGACATAGACAAAGTGCTGACCCAGTCAAAAAAAAGAGGGTATTTTAAGGATTTTTTGGTTACTTATGAGGGGAACACTGAGGGATCTTTTTCTGTATATATGATTTGTCATTCACATTTCAATCTCTCTGATGCAATCTATCTTTAAATGATGAGCATTTCTCTCCCAGCTTGTCACATCAAGATTGGTCTCTCTTTCATATATAATCCTTTGAACCATTTTCTATGGCAGTTCAAAGTCCTCAGTCCTATGCGATTGTTTAATAAAAAAAATTTTAAAAACAAATGGATGGCAATGATACAGTAGTGGCAGGTTATAACTTGGTGAGAGGCAGGTTATAACTTGACAAGAGAATGAAATGTCTGAGCAAAGCAAAAGAAAACAAACTTAAAAAAAATGAAAATAAAAAGCAAATACATATTCAAAACACTTTAAAATATCCTCAGAGAAAAAAAAACAATTAAAAAAAAAAAAACCAGGGAATACTTAAATAAAATCTCCCAAAAGAGAATTAGGCAAATAATGTATGTTTCTGGGTTCAGGCACTGAAGTGGGACATGGGAGAAATTAGTTCAATTTTACCTCTTTTTTCATGATTTTTTTTGTTTTGTTTCACAACTAAATTACTTACTGTCAAATCAGAAAATACTAATACAGGTATCTCATTTTGTTATTCATTCTTCTTCTATTTCTCTCTACTATATATCTATTTTAGTTCCTTCTCAAGTAAGGTGTGACTTTCAGATGTTCTGAAAGCTATTTAATTAGCTTGATGGACAGTGTCAAAAGAACTTAATGTTTTAGAGTTATAAAAAAATGTTGGTTTATACATTTTAAATATATATATACATAACTATATAGACAAATATGCATATGTATATAGATATATACACACACGTATATATGCACCTCTGTACACTTCATGTTTGATAGGAGCAAAATCTTAATTACTGATTTAGGGCTTTGTTATACAGTAAAAACTGGACAACAGCACCTAACTAAATTTTTGTAAGAAATTATATTAAGCTGCTTTCACGCATCTATGTAGACATACTCTTCCAGATGTATTTTAAACTTGAGAACTCAATTTTGAATCATTGTGTCCACATAATGTAATTTCTTTGTTGAGATTCAACAAGGCCAAGTGCCAGGTCCTGCACTTGAGTCACAACAACCCTATGCAACGCTACAGGTTTAGGGAAGAGTGGCTGGAAAGCTGCCCAGCAGAAAAGGACCTGGGGGTGCTGGTGGACAGCTGGCTAAATATGAGCCAGCAGTGTGCCCAAGAAGGCCAAGGGCATCCTGGCCTGTATCAGAAACAGTGTGGCCAGCAGGAGAAGGGAAGTGATAATCCCCCTGACCTCGGCACTGGTGAGGCCCCACTCCGAATACTGTGTCCAGTTTTGGGCCCCTCCCTGCAGGAAAGACATTGAGGTGCTGGAGCGTGTCCAGAGAAGGGCAATGAAGCTGGTGAGGGGCCTGGAGCACAAGTCTTATGAGGAGCAGCTGGGAGAACTGGGGTTGTTTAGCCTGGAGAAGAGGAGGCTGAGGGGGAGACCTTATCGCTCTCTACAACTACCTGAAAGGAGGTTGTAGTGAGGTGGGTGCTGGTCTCTTCTGTCAAGTAACTAGCGATAGGATGAGAGGAAATGGCCTCAAGTTGTGCCAGGGGAGGTTTAGATTGAATATTAGGAAATATTTCTTGACCAAAAGTGTTATCAAACCTTGGAACAGGCTGCCGAGGGAAGTGGTGGAGTCACCATCCCTGGAGGTATTTAAAAGACATGTAGACATGATGTTTAGGGACATGATTTATTGGTGGACTTCTCAGTGTTAGGTTTATGGTTGGACTCGATGATCTTAGGGTCTTTTCCAGCCTAAATGATTCTATGATTCTATAAGAGACTCTGATTCATTTTAATATATATATTTGAAATTAATGAATTCTGATATTTGATTCTGTAATCTTGTAAATCCCATTGTAGATATGTTCCAGTACTAGAATTAAAAGCAGTCTTGGTGATGCTCCACAGAACTTTAGTTCCAAGTCTATAGGCTGTTAATAGTATTGGTAAAAATATTCCTGAATGGTCTGTGATCTTTTGAACACTAATTTTAGTTATATTTTTATTATATTCACAGCTTCTAAAAAATAGGAATTTTCAAATAATTTTTTTCTATGTAAACAAATAATTTACAGTTAGCATGTTTTTAATATTGCTAAATCTTAGTATATATGTCTTTTTGTCATATCCCAGTATAAATGCTAGAGAATGCACAATTCCCTTGACGTATAACAAAAAATTTTATTGGTTTAATTTTTCCCAAATATTATTTAGATTCAATACTAGACAATAAAAATTTCTACACTAAACATAATTAACTATAGGAACAGAAAAAGAAAAAGTCATTGAATCTCTTTCCTTACAGAGCTTTACAGACATGTTAAAGAAATTAATTCCTTGAACATTCTAAATATATTTTAATCATAATTTTATCATCAGTGAAAAGGACACAGTGAAAAAGAACTCCTAATTTACTCACCTTGCCTAGTGTTTTAGTCCATGTTAATTTATATAATATTTAAAAATGGTAAGGCTGGCATGTTGAATCCTTCTTCTACTGAAGTCATCTGGATCTCTTATGAGATTACAAACTCAAGAAAAAAATAGATCAAGTAAAATTACCTTTTAAAGAATTATGTAGAATTACAGAGAACTGTGTATATCTGAACTTTATTACAATGAAACTGTGGAAAGATTCAGAACCGTATTAGAAAACTGATAATATGTAGAGAAAAAAAATAATCAGTATTTCAAAGTGTTTTGAAATGACATCTTGTAACTTTTATTTTGTTCATAGGAAAGGGCTGAGTCAGGAAATGTGGGGTTTTGTCTTCTCCATACATAGTCCTGAAGGAGTCTAGGTCTTCTAAATTAACGGTAAACATACCACGTATTCTTTGGTCTGTGTAACTGCAGGCAGAGCTGCAGGTTACTTTGCAGTGCTTGAGAACAAGTCAGTGGCAATATTTTGAAAACCTGTAAGATATATTTTTGTTGGCCTGTTTGTTGAAAAGGATTTGATTTTTACATTTAAAAACAGAAACAAGCCTGGCACTGGCTAGTGAGGGTTTTTTCACTGAATTGATCCCTTTTATGTTCTCATTCTTCTTTTCTTATAGAAAGTCTTGCCACCACTTTTCAATAAATAAATTTACTACAGACAGCTTTCTTTCAGACACAACTGATTTCACAGATCATCATAAAATGTCCAGGAGAGACTGCAGTAATGGAAAATACAACTGCCTGACAGAACACTATTGCTATAGCTGTTCATAAATAACAGTACACGATTAAAATGCTGTGGAGGAAATAACCACCATTACATTGAACTAAGAGAGTGTTACCAGAACTCATCTGTATCCTTCATTTCTCAGACACATCTTCTGTTTTTATTCCTCTTAACAATCTTGGATTCTTTCATTTCAGCTATATATTCTAGATGTGCTCTGTTTTTCTAAATGAAAGCTTTGACCCTTCATAATATTTTTTTTTTTAAATCAATATAATGATGTTTTGAAAGTGGCTTCATATGTGGAAAATTAAGTATATGTAATGATTTGAAAGAAGAAACACATTTCCATTACTTCTTTGGAGTACAAATGTACATACTTACTGCACTTATATAAACTTTTCTTTGTGATATACACTGCATAGTGATAGAAGAAATTGGAAGTAAATTACTTGATCTGATGTTTGATAAAATATCAGAGTTGATTTCTGACTAAATATGTAACTGAGTTATTCAGCAACATAAAAATTAGGGTTCACAAAAGGAACTACTCTAACATCTCTGAGATACATAGAAGAGGTGATTTGTTGCATTTTCATATTCATTATTTGTCTTTTATAATAATTTATTTAGTAAGCATACTGAAACTGCATAGTGAAAAAGTTATACTGAACATTCATTCAAGTAAATGACAGAGATAAACCAGAAAATATTTACTATGTTTAGGCTTCTGTCAAGCTTAATTATTGCTTAATTTGAACTACTAGATTCAATAGCAGTTATACAATAAATAATATCAGTATCTATGATACTGCTTTTGTAAAATGATGATGACTTAACTGTAAGGCAAGAAAACAAGATGTCTGGCTGCCTTTTGCAAGTCTTTTACTTCCTATTGATCCTTGAAGTATTTTGTTAAATGTTTTGGTGGAAACAGAAATCTATTTTTTTGAAATGCTTTAATGCAGAACTTTAGTTGTACCTGAATAAATTTTCATATCACAAAATTCATAATACTTAGGGGATTAAAACTAAATAAATTTGCAAGAATTTGATTACTTTTAGAAAGGAAAATGGTCATTTAATCCCAATCTCTTTATTTAATCAGCAGAAACATATCAAAGGGAATAGAAAAAGCTGTATTGGAGCAAGACAGGACAAAGATGATCATACAGGAATTTTGTTGGATTGTTAGATGTCCAGTATACTTTTTGGATTATTTTTTTGACAGTAGATTTTTTTCTAATTGACAGATCTTTTTTCTTTGGCATTTTCAACAGATATATGACAACCCAGATGCTAGAGAGACCTGATTTTATTTTCATTGAAAACAGCTGCAGCTTAGTCATTAAATTCAATGGGAGATTGATCCTCCTTAAGAGTGAGTGAAGGAATGAATGATTATTGACCATTCAGTGCTATTATGAGTAATTGTTTTGTTTTTAAATGGCAATGATTCATTTGAAGAAAAAAATGGTAATGGGCTTGTGTTTTGTCTTTTATGTTTCTATTTTGCCTAACACTGAACCTCTGGGAAAAAAAAGCATCATAAAAGAAAAAACTGGGTCAGGAGAAAAAAAAAAAAAACAAAAGGAAAAGAAAGAAAACAATTCATACCCACATATGTCCTGAAATAATTGTTAAAAGGCTTAGACTTTATCTGAAATTTATATCCATTTTGTTGCTAAATTCCACTATGTCAGCAGTGTGGGAAGCCTGGTCTGGTTGCTTTGAAAACAGGCAGACAGTGGCTCTTCAAGTCTGCAGGCAATACAACTATTACAGAACAGAACTGGTGGAAGCCTGAGCATCATACCTATTGGTGTGTCATTCCCCACACTTGCAATTGCATTTTTCATCTCTTCTTAACACTCATTTTCAAACATATAGAGTGAAATTTCAAGGTAATTTTGACTCAAGTCTTGAGAGTGTTTCACCTGTTCTAAGATGTACTCAGACATTCATTTATTCTGCTAATTCATCTGCTCCAAGTGCTTCCAGGGAGTGATAGAGGGAAGGAATTCTTCCAGCTTCTTTTCCAGTTATTAACCACCTTCAGATGCCAAATGGATGGATTTTGCCTGTGCAAGAGAAATAATGCAGTGTCTTAAATTCCCCTTTTTTTGACAGATTTTGGATTAAAGGAATACATCATGGCCTTACATCTTTCTAGTAGATACATCAAAAGGAAAAGATAAGCCTTAGTAATTTTTAACCATTGAAATGTCTGATAGATATATACATATATATAGTACTATATACTATATATAGTACCCTGCTTCCAAAGGAGTCCAGGTAACCTTACACATAATGAATTTTGTTTTGCTTAGCTAAATTATCTTAGTACAGGTATGTTAAAGTACTATAAAAATATATTTAAAAGTATCTCCTTTCCTTTATATATTTCTGTATGTCAATTAGAAACAATGGTATGTTTTACTTTTGCAGATTTAGATTAGAACATTGTTAATTCATAACAAGATATCCTTTATGCAAAAATGAAAGTAAAAACTTTAGCCTGTCTAACCAATAACTTTGTAGATTTAGAAAAAAAAAAAAAGAAGCTTTTGTCAAAACAAAAAAAAAGTTCAAGGGAAGTTTTTACTTTACTAGCTGAAGAAGAGATTGAATCTGTATATATAGTATATGTGTGTGTGTCTGTGTAGGAAACTAGCTACTTCATTTTAATAGTGCATCAGAGGAGTGTATGTTTCTTTACCTGGTAAATCACTCTCATTCACTGTGCATGGTATGTTTAACAGCTTTCTACTGTCAAATACTATAGTGGTAAACAAATACAAAAGGTGAGAAAAAATAGCCCCTTAAGCTAAACTATTTTGATCCTAGCACCAACCGAACTATAGAGAGACACTTTTCACTCCACAGCACAGATGATGAACAAGATCATATAACCAGTTTTGAAAAAAGTCTCTTTACAGCTTACTAGGCAGCTTATCTCATATTCTTTACAGTTTTATTGGCTAAAATGAAGTGGAAGAAATCCAATAATATCTTTCCAAATATGTTATTGAAATGTAGGGAAAGCTCTTCAGAAATAAAGGTGTCAAAGCCAAAGTTCTTGCCTTTTCACAGAGATCTATACAGACCATCATATAAGGAGCATCAGAATCCAGTCCACTTAAAAGTCTGTCAGTACTTCTGTTTTTATTGGGACGGGGGAAATTTTTTTTCTCTCAGAATTATTAGTATTGAATTAGATTAAGTTCTTGAAAAATAGGATTCTCCTTTATTGTGTTGCAGTTGTTTTAGAAAGTGAAAAAAAAAATTTCTAGAGGTTCAAATGAAGAAACATCATGTCTGATGTTACTCAGCAATTTTTCTATATTCTCTACAGAAGCAGTGTACACATAATTAATGTGTAGCTTGTATAATATGAGCCCACTTCAGTCACATGCTTTGGTAACACAAAAATTTAAAAAAATTTGAAGTCATACACTAAATACAATCTTTGGATGACTAAGATTTTGCTTGAAATAAGCGTTGCCCAGGAGTAGAAATAATATCTTTATCAAATTCTTTTGATAGTGGGTATAGAATCATAGAATCCTAGAATCATTTAGGTTGGAAAAGACCTTTAAGATCATCAAGTCCAACCATCAACCATGCCCACTAAACCATGTCCTGAAGTGCCCTGTCTACATGCTTTTTGAATACCTCTAGGGATGATGACTCAACCACTTCCCTGGGAAACCTGTTCCGATGCCTGACAACCCTTTCAGTAAAGAAATTTTTCCTAATATCCAATCTAAAATGTATTAAAATATACATCTATAGATTAAGTCCCATTAGGTATTATCTAAGTTTAAATAAAGATTAATTTCACAAACTTCTTTTTATAAAACTAATCCAAAAAGAAATATATCTGGTATGTTGGAAAGCAATCATAAACTGCCATCACTTAATTCTCATTAACCTGGATTAATTTATAAATCTTTCTGCTAGTTCTTATCCAAAACAACGTAAATGAGGGAATAGGTTTGGTTTAGGTTCATCAAGACTTTTGACACAGTCTCTCATAGTATTCTATAGCCAATTTGGTGAGATACATCTTTCATAAGTATTTAATAAGGTGGGTGATAAATGAGTGGACAACTGGAAGAAAAGATGCATCCATGGTTCATATCCATTTGGAAGCTGGAAGGCTTGTTGGCAGGAAGGGCTGCTCGTCAGAAAAACTTTGGTAAGCTGCTCAATGGGTAGACAGACAGTCATGAGGTGCAACAAAGTCAAGTGTAAAGTTCCTCATTTCATATGAAATATCCCATGCAACAATACACTTCCACTATCTGCACAGATAGCAACTTTACAGGAAAGAATTGAGGGTTCTGGCAGACAATAAATTAGGACAATGCAAATCAGCCCTACATCCTTGCGGTAAAGAAGGGCAACTATGGTTTCTTCCTTTTTATTCAGTACTGGTGAGGCCACATATGGAGTATCATGTCCAGTTCTGCTGTTCCCAGTACATGAGCAGAGTGGAGCAAGTCCAGCAGAGGGACATCAAAATGGTTAGGGGGATGGAGCACAGAACATGCCAGGAGAATATGAAAGAGATGGTCTTTTTCAGCCTGGGGAAGGAAAGATTAATGTTAGTTCTTATTGCTATTTTCAGCTATCTAACAGAAGAAAAGTATAGGGAAGATGGATCCCTTTGAAAGATCACCTGTTCAATGTTCCTTTAGGTTCTAAGGCAGACATGTCAGTCTTCCTCAACCAGAATGCTAGTGGTGAAGATGATGTGAAGGTCAGCATGGTGAAGAGTATGATAGTCATAGTGGGTATTTCTTTTTCCTTTTCTTATCACAGTCTTTTTCCTCCTCCCCAGTTCCCAGCTAACTTTGAAAATTACACAGTAGTCACCCCCAGCTTCAACTGACATAAAGAGCCATTTCTGATCTCTAGAATATGCTCACAATTGCTATGCTAGGCATCCCAAATCTCCCAAAAAGACATACATGGATTGAAACCAGCTCAAGCCTGTTGCTCTCCTGAAAGGTATTTTGTTGATTGGGTTTTATACTGTCCTGGGCTGAGACCACGCATAATATCCTTCCTCTCTCCTGCTGGTCTGACTGACTCAGGGATATTTACACAACCTGTTCATCCATCCAACTGATACAACCCTTTATCTAAAACAAAGGTCCCCTTTTGTGCTGAAATAAATTCAGCTTTCTTTGCAACAGGGATGGTCAGTTACTCCCTACAGCCTTAGCTGACCAAAATGATCGTACAGTCCTTGCTCATCTCCTCGGGGCCTTCTTTTCTTGTAGAGGTCTATTTATTGGCTAAAATCAGCTTCATCTGGGGTCTCCACCAACACTCTCTACCTGTGGGCCCTGTTAAGCTCAGGCCTAGGTACCACAGCTCAGCCTTGTCTCTTGTTCTGACTTACTGATCAGTTTTCTTGCTTGATCTATAGACCTACATTATAAGTAGCCTTATTTCCAATCCTATTGCCAGTTGTGTGCCTTGGATGGTGTCGTGGTATAAGCCCAGCTGGCAACAAAGCACCACATAGCCACTCACTCACTCCTCCCCCCTGGCCTCAGTGGGATGAGGAGAAAATATAAAGAAAAACTCATGGATTAAGACAAGGACAGGGAGGGATCACTTATGGTCAGGGGCAAAAGACAGGCTCAACTTGGGGAAGAAACAAAATCAATTTAATTTACTACAATTCAAATCAAAACAAGGATATCAGGACGTAAAATCAAACCTCAGAACCCCTTTCCCCCACCCCTCCTGCCTTCCCAGCTCAGCTCCATTCCCGGTTCTTTCTACCTCCTCCCTCCGGTGGCACAGGGGAACAGGGGATGGGGGTTAGGGTCAGCTCACCACACATTGTCTCTGCTGCTCCTTCCTTCTCATGGGGAGGGCTCCTCACTCGTCCCCTGCTTCACCGTGGGTCCCTCCCACGGGAGACAGTCCTTCATAAACTTCTCCAATGTGAGTCCTTCCCACGGGCTTCAGTCCTTCATGAACTTTTCAGGCATGGGTCCTTTCCACGGACTGATCTTCGGTCACTGACTGCTCCAATGTGGGCTTTCCCATGGAGTCGCAGCCATCTTTGGGGGCATCCAGCTGCTCTGGTATGGGCTCCTCCGCAGGCTGCAGGTGGGCATTTGCTCCCCTGCTCACCTCCCTGGGCTGCAGGGGTACAGCCTGCTGTCTCACCACAGGCTGCAGAGCCATCAGCCTCCTCAGGCACTCCCCCTCCTTCTTCACTGACCTCAGTATCTGCAGAGGTGTTCCTCTCACATTCCAATCCCCCTACTCACTGCAGGTTCCCCTTCTTAAATCTGTTACCCCAGAGGAGCTACCACTGTCGCTGATTGGGTTGGCCTGGGCCAGAGGTGGGTCCGAGGTAAAGAACATAGCATAGAAACCAGAGACAGAATCACATAAGTCAAGACAGGTGATTTTACTTGGTGTCTTAAGGTGCATTTTCACTAGTGTTTTTTCCTATCAAGCATGATGGCTAAAATGCTGTCCCTCAGCTTTCTTGGAGACATATAAGAAAGCTTCTTTGTCTCTTCTGATTATTTTTATATCTGATCATAACAAAATAGCTCCATAAATGTTTCCTAAGCTTCTGTGTTTACATTCAGGCCAAGCTGCAGTCCTATCTGATTATACCAGTTAGTTTCTTTCTGTTGTTGCATTTTTATTTTTGGTAGTGGTGCCTTTTGTTTAAATTATGCCCTCTAAAAAGAAGCTTTACTGTTCTTTTAACATTTTCTGAAGACAAAAGAATGCATCTTGTGTGTTTTACCCATCCTGCAATCTAGTGGTATGTACCAGAGTAAGAAATCCTCTTTGAAAACACACTGATGAAAATATTCCTTGCCCTTTAAGCAAAAGAGGAGAAAAACTTTACTGAACAATGTGGAAAGTTAAAGAAACAAATGCTAAATTGTTCAGCACTGAGCAAGAAGAAGGGTAATTGTATCTTAATCTATCTGGGGGCGGGGGGAAGGAGAGAAAATACATCCCACAAATATTTAAAACAATTAAAAGCTAATTGAAAAACAGAACATGTTCTGAAGTGAAGGTATAGTATATGTCCTGTGAAAATTAATACCTGATAATCAGGCAATTGCATCTTTCCCTAACAGAATTAGTAGCTAATTTATCTCCTCACTCAGCTTTTTTCATTGTGTAAATTAAATATGTAATTATATTTTTAGGGTAATATATAAGTATACCTGAATAAATTACAGTAAAAATGACTTTCAAGTCAATCGATTAGATATGTAAGACTTATTTTTTTTCCACATTAAAACATATGATCTCATTAGATATTGAAAGAGGGAAAAGACCTTCTAAAAAAAGCAGAAGTTAAAGAACCAAATAATTTATAAAATACAGCAGGAAAACATGTCTTTTCCTGGTGATAAATCAGTATACAAGCTTTTAAACAATTCTTTGATCTGATCAAAAGAGGTGGGTGTTTCTAATATTTCTCTTCAAATTCTCAAGTGACAAGAAGGGCAATTAGGGAAGTTGGATGATTTATTGCTTCAGGGGCATAATAGACAAAAATGTTCACACAAAAAATATGAAACTGAACTAAAATATGTAGTTACTTGAGGCAGATAGAACCATGCTCAAGAGTTGCCCATTTTGAACTGTATTAAGGGGCTGATGAGAAATAAATTTAACAATACATAGTATAATTTTCCATCTTCTCTTGTTCATAAAATTATTGGGACTTTCTAATTAAACATATCCTTGTTTCAGAAAGAATCTTAAAGCAAGTTCATATATATGAGCATTTATTAGCAGAGTATGTAGCTGATGGGGTACCTCCACTATAACTGTGAAGGTTACCTTGGAGGAAATAAAGGAGAGAGAGAAAAAGAATGAAGGGAAGGGGAAAAATGCCAATAGGAAAAGGGAAGATCAATGATGGGAGGGAGGGAACCCAGATGAGCATCCTCCCCTGGGGGGTTCTTCCAAGTGCAGGAGGTGGCAATGAAGAAGACGATTTTCACCATGCTTTTTTCTTAGTATTTTCTTTTTTCAGTGGGACCTGTTCAAACTCCCCTTTGGTTATTCCTGTTTCTGATGCCATTAGAACCATTTGGAACATGAGTGTTGCATAGTTGTTGGCTATTAAGTCCCTGTTCACACGTATTGTTCACTGTTATTTACAAGGAATTTTAGTGACAACTTTCTACTTTGTTGTGCACTATCCTTGGCTCTCTTGAGTAAAAAGTAAAATCTGCAAAACGAAAAATGAAGGGGGATGAAGAGGGGTGATTCTGATGCCAGTGGTAGTTGCTTCCCATGAGAACCTGCCATGGCAATAATATTAACGTTTTGCAGATGCAAGCCCCTGAGACCAACAGCACTGGAATAGCAGCATGAGAACACATGGGAATATGGCCACAGAGGCTCCAGAAAAACACTGCAACTACAGCTTAGGTGAAAAGTTACAGAGCTGTAAATAGCAAGCCCTCAGTATTAGAGGCAAAGGCACCTCAGACACTGTACAAACATACCCTGTGTCTTTTTATTAAATTACCAAAACCCACTTTTGTATTAGTTGGCTGCCACTGTTGTGTGTGTGTTGTTGAAGTGGTTATAAAAAAACTGTAGAAATTGAAGAAATGGATTTTGAGCTTTTTCTCTAAATACATGAGGCTCACACACACACCAGGCTCCTTTAAAAAGTTAGCCACAGCATATGGAGCATACATAATGTTGATTTCATTTCTGTGATAGCTAAGAAATATAAAGTAAATAGAAACTGATCTTTTGGCAGCTTGAATTCATGTTCCACTGAAGACAAAAAAACAATTGAAATATTAAAAGTGGAATCAGTAAAGCTGCATTGTGGATTGAAATCATTATATCAACAGATTAAACATCATCTAGGAGAGTTTGGAAAACCAACTGTAAATATTGAAATTGCAAAATTGTATGGTTGTGGCAATAACAAATTTACAAATATACTATACGCGGTGAGAAGAATGAACCTCCTCACACTGCAAAAATATAGTTAACATAGGTTTATAGTATCTCCTGGTTTTGTTACAAGAGCTTGTCAGTGAATCCCCAATGATATTTTGTGATGCTCCAATGAAGAACACCTTGTGCACTGTTTAACTCTATTTAATCAAACCCTTACCATATCCTCTAGAAGAGGTATGCACTTTCACCATGATTAACAAGAACAAACAAAAATTTAAAAACCCTCTAAAATTACATGATAGTTTCCCAAACCCATTAAATTTATCTTCTGAAATAGTCCATTGTCAAAGACATAACAAAGTATCCCATTCTGATCAGATCCTCTTTTCTAATGCACGCATGTGAGTAACCTAGAAAGATCATAGAAATCATGTATTAATCATATCCTCTTTATCTGAGTAAAAAATATGGCCCTCATGATACTTAGAAAATGTCAAAGTTTTTTTTTTTTTCTTTTCATTTTTGAAGTTAGTATGTAAAACTTGAAAGATATGGTTTTCGTAAGAGGACATAATATAGTAGTTTTTCAGATAGCTAAGGTTTTCAGTCTTTTCAGTCAGTAAATTAACTTTAAATGTAAATTAAAAAGTATTCATACCAAAGTCATAAAAAGAAAGAAACATTAAAGAAAGTAGAAAAATAAGGAAAATCTTAAAATACAAATAAATCAGAAAAATAAGGAACTAATTCATGGAAAATGAAAATTAATGCTTTAGTCAAAAAAATGTTTTCAATAAAAAGATTTAAAACCCCATAAGGACCAGCCTCTAGCTGCTTTCTTGATGCCTAAATGAGAGGAGAGCCTTTTAAAAAGAAAAATCCCAAGTTAATACCATATTGTCATGTACGACCAGAGCCTAGAATAAGTTCAAAACAGCAGTTAAATGATTTGTATTCTGCCAGGGCGAAGCGTATCAGTAACTACAGAAAGCACATTTAGTCTTTACGAATCCATGTCAAAATAGCATTGAACATTCAAGTCATTATTATCTCAAAAGTGAGAAATTAGGTGTTAAGACAAACAATATACACAGCTAAGTACAGTTGTAGGGAAGTAGCCTGAATAACCCAGTCATCATTCAAATTCTCTATTTGAAAAGCCCTTTGAACACAAACACATCAATTGCACATGCAAGTGTCCTGTAGACATTTTCCTCTATAAAACAGTTAATTTCTAGAAGGTTATTAACCGGTATCAGTAATTTCATCATATATGATTAACCAATTTTTTAATGCTAATTTTTTTTAGCTTGGTATCCTCTGGGGAAGATTTAAAGCTCAGTGAAATTTGATAGAACCCCATATCCTTCCCCCTCGCTTTCCTCATGCAGTTTCATTTAAAGTCAGCTGGATTAACTTTCCCATTTTTTTTCAGTATCTATCTCTTAAATAGTCTTATGAGAAGAAACAAAAATTGAACTGCCAAATATGAGGGGATTTTGTTTACAGGTAGAAGCAATTTTTCATTATATGCCAAAGAAAAGCTTGTAAGCTAAGGCAAAGAATTAAGCCCAGACACAAACAGGTGAGGTTGTTCCAATGATAATGCACCGAAGTTGTTTTCTTCCACAGCTAGGGATCCAGGTGGGTCTATGTCTGGATGGTCCTGTTTTTTTCCAGTTCCACATTGCTATAAATTTATACCACCCAAAGAAAGAGAAAAGACTTCCATAAAAATTCTTATGAAAGTAAGGATGTGCCCTTCCTTGACACAGAGCATGATAATGCATAAAAAGTAATAAATTATTTTTGTAATTCAATAAGGAGGTTTAGTTTTTCAGTAAAATAAATAGAAATAAAAACATATTCAATCCCACTTGCCTTCTACTATAACCCAGTCTATCTTCTCCTACTAGTATCTGTAGAAATTTCATAGACAATTTTTGTAGACAATTTTTTGTTCACCTGTCACAACTGCCATTTTAATCTCACTTAAGGCAAAAAAAATCAAGAAAATAAAAATCTATTTGTGGAAAAGGCACAGCCAAAACAGAAAGAATTAAAGCATCCTTTCTTCAGTTTGCCCAAATACTGGGTATCCAGTCAGATCACCAATGACCTTGAAAAGTATGTTGTTCCCTTACTTTACCAATCTTACATGTTGCAGTTGTGGAGGAGAAAACAGAGGACAAATAGATTTTCAAGGCACATCTTGGGTTTTTTCTTGTTTCATTCAGATAGCTTTTGTTTTCCACATACCAATGTTAAAGAGACCACTGTTCTTTAAGTATCTGACATATAATGGTTGAGAAATTTGATTATGCTGCACTATAATGGAGAAAGCAAGAAGATCCCACAATAGTTTTAATGAACCTTTCTTACCACTGAACATCATTGTTCAAGTTACTGTGAATTATGTTCTTTGAAATACCAGAACTGAAATAGTAGTGTTATCGCTCTTGTGCCTTTGAAGTCAAAAGCATCATTTCACTCTCTTGAAGCTTCTATTTGAAAACTAATTCTAGGTCACTAAAGGGAAGCTTGTATTTTTATTTTATGCTATATGCATTTCAAATTAGTGAGTAATAGTTTTGATCTGACTTTTTTATAAGGTTAAAACAGAGCTGATGCAAAAAGAACAAAGTATTTTGTATCCTGCTACATTCTGTTAGGTCTGATTTTGTCATAGTACTGAAAGTTGCATCTCATCAAACGCTCTCTAGTATGCAGATCAGTTTAAGTATGCTGTAATGATAACAAAAAAGAGGTGTTTTTTTTACATGTTATGTTCATTCAGTCACTTTTCTGGCACTTGATGGACACAGCTTCCCTAAACTTTTGTAACTGTCTGTCTTTCTATACTCATAGGCCCTGAAATAATTTAAAACTACTTAAACTGAGTTCACAACTTTTTTTAAAAAATATAGGTAAACTTTTTTTTTGTTTTTATATATATATATATATAAACAAAACACAAATAAAATCAAGGACATGGATGCCTGAAATAAATTGTAATGAATTGTACCATTGTTAAACAAGTAGCAATGGAAATGCCTATCTTTTTTTTTTTCCCAAATCTTTAAAAATTCTCCAGAAGAAGTGGCACTAGGATAGGAAACTTAGCTATTTATCTTTTATGAATTTATTTAGGGTGCTAAAACAAATCCCCTGTAAACTAGTTGGCCCTAGATTAAAATCTGCAGCTTGGAATTCAGGTATTTTCTCTACTACAAACTTCCTGAATATGCCTCAGCAAGCTTTTTTAAATAGTGATTTGCCAGCCTCTTTCCTTCCTCCCACCATTCCCCACCTTTGGAGACTTGGACTAAGTCATTAGGCTCCCACACTAATGCGTTAGAAGAATTGAGCACCTCGCAGTAGAATCCACCTCAGGGCACACACTTACAATACAACTGCTGAAAACAGTGAAAAAGGAAGTTCTGTGGCTTGGAAGAAGGGAGTAAACCCCTTTGGAAAATGATGCAGAATAACATTTAACATATGGATCTGAGCCATTTATGGATCTGAACTTTGTTTACCATATGGATATGGGACTTTTAAAGATCACACCACACCTTAAAATACTAAAAAAAGAGCTCTCAATATTGACAGAAACTCTAGTAGGAATGTGCAGTGGATCTGGTGTCTACCCAAGATATTACGTCCATTTGGGTTCAAGTGCAGATGACTTAGATTTTCACACTTTTCTGCCTGAATTATTGTTACAATAGCCTAAAGATAGTGCAATGTTACTGTTATGTGTCCTGATTTCAGCATAAATGCATGCTCAATTATACAGAGCTCAGCAGATCTGAGTTTGCAGATCTTGTTCTGATGCAGCCCATCCATCCATCCATTCATCCAGTTTCAGGATTGGCTCAATGTTGATAGTGAAGGCATACGATCATAAACTGATTCCCACCATGTACATTGAAGGAGTACAGACCATCACGGTGGTGGCAGTAACACAACCATTATAACAGCACAGGCGGTCCAGCAGGCACATCACCATTTTCTTTGACATTAACCCCCTACTTACATTGAAATGAGCACTATTTTATGAGTTATCCATGCCATGCCTTTCGTTTTTCATGGAAACAGTTAACAATGCATTTAAAAATGAAACACAGGACATTAAAAATAAAAATTTAAAAAAGTATGGGAGTCTCTGAATGCTTTATGGATGTAAAAATTGAAGAAAATAAACAAATCCATACATCATGTTAGAAAACCAGAAATCAGCTTCTTTAGAGGAAAGATGTAGCGTACTGAGATTTTGATATAGCACATATGGAAACTTTTAAAAGGTCTCAGTGCCCTTAGTTCAAATATGTGTTTGTATTGGGTTTGTGTGGCAAGGTTTTGGTGGGGGGGGGGGGCATTCACAAGGGGGGCTTCTGATGAGAAGCTGCTAGAACCTTCCCCTATGTCTGATAGAGACAATACCAGCTGGCTCCAAGAGGAACCTACCGCCAGCCAAGGCCGAGCCAATCAGCGATAGTGGTAGCACCTCTGTGATAACATATTAAAGAAGGGAAAAAAAGTTGCGAACAGACAGAAATGGCAGCCAGAGAGAGGAGTGAGAACATGTAAGAGAAACAACCCTGCAGACACCAAGGTCAGTGAAGAAGGAGGGGGAGGACGTGCTCCAGGCACCAGAACAGAGATTCCCCTGCAGCCCATGGTGAAGACCGTGGTGAGGCAGGCTGTCCCCCTGCAGTTCATGGAGGTCCACGGTGGAGCAGATATCCACCTGCAGCCCATGGAGGACCCCACGCCAGAGCAGGTGGATGCCCCTGAAGGAGGCTGCGACCCCGTGGGAAGCCCCATGTTGGAGCAGGCTCCTGGCAGGACGTGTGGATCTGTGGAGAGAGGAGCCCATGGAACAGGTTTTCTGGCAGGACTTGTGACCCCACAGTTTGCTCTTGAAGGACTGCACGTTGTCGAAGGGACCCATGCTGGAGCAGTTCATGAAGAAGTCCCCATGGGAAGGACCCACGTTGGAGAAGTCTGTGGAGGACTGTCTCCCATGGGAGGGTGCTGGTGGCGGAGGAACACGCTGGGTCGACTCAGTGTGAGTGATAAAGCGTAGTTCACTTTATTAGCCCAAATAACGCTTATTTATACAGTTTAGGTTAACACGAGTTAACTTCTGATTGGTTTAAGCAACTAGATGCACACGGGTTAACTTCTGATTGGTTTAAGCAACTAGATACACACGGGTTAACTTCTGGTTGGTTTACGATACTCTTCAAGGTCGCAGTGTCCTTGCTTTTTTACTGTTGTCAGCCTGACTTGCAGTTTCAGCTCGGACTCGCGGCCTAGTCTTGCTACTTATACTAAGTTCAGAACAGGCTCTGCTCGTACAACTGTTCTGTGGATTCATATCCTTGCTCTCTGAGCCATTCTCCAACAGGAGGGACCCCACGCTAGAGCAGGGGAAGAGTGTGAGGAGTCCTGCCTCTGAGGAGGATGAAGTGGCAGAAACAATGTGTGATGAACTGATCGTAACCCACATTCCCCATCCCCCTGCGCTGCTGGGGGGAGTAGGTAGAGAATCTGGGAGTGAAGCTGTGCCCGGGAAGAAGGAAGGGGTGGAGGGAAGGTGTTTTGAGGTTTGGTTCTATTTCTCATTGCCCCACTCTGGTTGACTGGCAATAAATTAAGTTAGTTTTCCCCAAGTCGAGTCTGTTTTGCCTGTGACAGTAGTTGGCTGAGTAATCTCTCCCTGTCCTTATCTCGACCCACGAGCCCTTTGTTATATTTTCTATCCCCTGTCCAGCTGAGGGAGGGGAGTGATAGAATGGCTTTGGTGGGCACTTGTCACCCAGCCAGGGTCAACCCACCACAGTACTTCTTTAGACATATAACACCTATTAAAAAAGTTCCTATTAAAGAAATATATGGTAAACACTCCTAATTAGTTAGTTCTTCACAGAAGATAAGACCAAAAGTTTATTGGAGATACCTGGATTTAAACAAAGGTCAAATACCTTATAAAGCATCTGTAATTTCAGCTTAGTGATGAAGTCAGACTCTTCATTTGTAACTATTCAGCCATTACTTTAGTAACAAACTCGTCTCTTTAACACAGGGTCACTACTTCATTGCAAGTTTATCAAAAGATGGACATGAAGAGAGTGAAAGCTCATTTCTATCAACAAAGATAGCAACAGATCTGAACAGTAATAGGCAAAACAAAAAAAGAAGTATTCTTACTTAAGAGTCTCTTCGTTGTTAATTGTTGTGGGTTAACCCCAGCAAGCAGCTAAGCACCACAGAGCTGCTCACACATGCCTCTATTGCTTAAGCCTATTAAAACAAAATTTGCATGCACAAGAAAACAAGTATAGGGAATTAATGCACTACTTCCCATTGGCAGGCAGATGTTTAGCCATTTCAAGGAAAGTAGGGTTTCATCATGCCTAACAGTTATTTGGGAAGACAAACACATAGCTCTGAACATTGAGGTGTTCTGAAATGGCCTTATCCACAGCCACAGATGCTTCAAGTTGTCCCTGATCCTGAGTGGACTCATCCACACGTCACAGTCCCTTTGACTTGAGTTCACACTGGAGTTCCAGCCTGTCCAGTACAGCAGCACAGGAACAGCAGCAATGCCCTGGCAATCTGCTAGCCCAGTCACATGGCCATTGCTGTTATCAAAGTGTTGCCAGGCAGAGCACAGTAAGATTATAAGCGGTACAGCAAACAGCAAAAGCAGCCATTAACAAGCGCTAGACTCTAATACACAATAAGGCAAGAAAGCCCCATGGCAAGCACGGGAGCCTGCCAATTAATAGCTGAACAGCTATAGCAGCTATAAATTCAGTCTTGCACACTCAAATCTGTCATTATCTCAAACTCTTCAAAACTCACATTGGGTGCCAAAAAGGACTGTAGTAGGTTAACTGTAGTAGACAGCTAAGCACCACACAGCCACTCACTCATGTCCCCCACAATGGGATGGGGAACAGAATCAGAAGGGTAAAGCAAGAAAACTCATGGATTGAGATAAACACAGTTTAAAGGGTAAAGCAAAAGCTGCACACACAAGCAAAACAAAATAATGAATTCATTCACTACTTCCCATCGGTAGGCAGACGTTCAGCCATTTCAGGGAAAGCGGGGCTTCATCATGTGTTTTTCAGAAACAGTTTTTTCAGAAAACAGACACCATAATTCAGAACATCACCTCCTTCCTCCTTTTTTCACCCAGCTTTTTATGCTGAGCATGACGTCATATGGTATGGAATATCCCTTTGGTCAATTTGGGTCAGTTGTCCCAGCTATGTCCCTTCCCAACTTCTTCTTCACCCCCAGCCTGCAGGGGCAGTGTGAGAAAAAAAGAAGACATTGATACTGTGTGAACAGTGTTCAGCGAGAACTAAAACAGTGTGTTGTCAACACTGTTTTGGTGACAAATCAAAAACATAGCATCATATGAGATGTGATGAAGAAAATTAGCTGTATTCCAGCTAATACAATCATTAATTAACCTCCTGTAGTTATTTCATGCTTATTTGTGATACCACAAAATGTGAAACAATTTAATAACATAGATTATAAATAATGCTAGGTTTGTATTTGAATAACCAAGTAAAAAATTAATTACACAAAGTTGCTGAAATTCCTTTGAAGGACTTGGTGTCTTCAAGAGAAACAGCTATTTGTATGATCTTCATTGATCATATTACATACTGGTAAACTGGATGGTAGTTCTACAGTAAATATGACCCAAAACATACATTGTATAGTGAACTTGAATTATTTTCTACATTACTGTATGCATGACTTTGAAGTATTTTTTTAACTGTAAATGGAATAATCATGGCTAATTCAGCCAATGCAAGTGAGTGTTAGAAATTTAATGTAGTATAAACTGCAGTTAAATAAGAGATGCTACATATAATATTGGCTATTTTTTTCTATTTATACCCTCTCAGTGTTTTATTCATACAATGGCTCTCAGCTTGCATTTTACACTGAAATTTCTTCTTAGATAGAAGCAAAGCTTTGTTATATGCTCTTACAACCTATTACGAGAAGACTGGGAATTTTAGGTACCAATGTATAATAACACTATTTGTGAAAACTGCAATACAATAATACTCCAAGTATCAGTAAAAGTGAAGGTTATAGAGTATTCTTATGTAATCTTTTCAATAATACTTGAAACATTATATTAAGTGATAAAAGATACACTATATGTAATTAACTTCTAGGGATTGCTAACATGAACCACTTGAGAACAAGTGTAGATTCACAAAGGATACTTTTAGTACTTTTTCCTAGTGAAATCTATAAGTCTAACTCGTATTTTACACTGCTTTTTACAACACACAGAGAGAGAATGGAAATGGAATCTATTCAGAAGAGAGGGCAAAAAGCACAAGTTTCATCTTTTTAGGACTAGAATCATAGAATCAAAGGATGGTTTGGGTTGGAAGAGCCCTTTAAAGATCACCTAGTTCCAGTTCCCCTGTCATGGGCAGGGACATCTTCCACAAGGTCAGGCTGCTCAAAGCCCTATCCAACCTGTCCTTGAACACTTCCAGGGATGGGGCATCCACAACTTCTCTGAACAACCTGTTCCACTGTCTCACCATCCTTCCTTATACCCAAACTAAATCTACCCTTTTTTACTTTAAAACTGTTACCCTTGTCCTGTCACTACAGGCCCTGGTAAAAAAGTCTCTCTCCATCTTTCTTATAAGTGCCCATTATATATTGAAAGGCTGCAATAAGGTTTCCTCAGAGCCTTCTCCAGGCTGAACAACCCCAACTCTCTCAGCCTTCCTTCACAGCACAGGTGTTGCAGCCTTCTCATCAATTTCATGTCCCTCCTCTGGACCAGCTCCAATAGGTCCATATCATTCTTGTATTCGGGGCCCGAGAGCTGAACACAGTATTCCAGCTGGGGCCTCACGAGAGCAGAGGGGCAGAATCACCTCTCTCAAGCTGCTGGCCACGCTTCTTTTTATGCAGCCCAGAATATGATTGTCTTTCTGGGCTGCAAGCGCACATTGCTGTCTCATATATAATTTTTCATCCACCAATATCCCTGAGTCCTTCACCACAGGGCTGATCTTAATTCACCTATCCCCCAGTGTGTACTGATACTGGGGATTGCCCTGACCCAGGTGCAGGACCTTGCACTTGGCTTTGTTGAATTTCATGAGGTTCATACTGGCCCACTTCTTCTCCAGCCTGTCAAGGTCCCTCTGGATGGCATCACTTCCTTCTAGCATATCAACTGCATCACTCATCTTGGTATCACCCACAAACATGCTGAGGGTGCACTCAAACCCACTATGTCATTGATGTATATATTGAACAGTACAGGTCCCAATACAGACCCCTGAGGGACACCACTTGCTATTGATCTCCATTTGGACAAAGAGCCATGGACTGTAACTCTTTGGATGCATCCATCCATCCAATTCCTTATCCATTAAGGAGTCCATCCATCAAACCCATATCTCTCCATTTAGCAACAACTATGTTGTGTGGGACTGTGTCAAAGCCTTACCGAAGTCAAGATCGAGAGATATTCTTGTGATATTTCCTATTCTATGCTATGCTACGCTACGCTATGCTATGCTATGCTATTATATTCTGTTCTAATTCTATTCTATTTCCTCGTGCCCTTCTTGTAAATTGGAATAATGTTGACTAGCTTACAGTCAGTGGGGACCTCCCCAGACTCCCGAGACATTTGGTAGATGATCGAGAGGGATCCTGCCATAACATGCACTAGCTCATTCGGTACTCTGGGATGAATCCCACCAGGGCCTGTGGACTTATGAACATTCAACTAATACACTGGGCCCCTTACCATTTCCATGGTCCACAAATGGAAAGTCACTGTTCCCACAGTCATGGTCCTCCAGCTCAGAGGACCGGACAGCCCAAATTCTATCATAGGTGTTAAAGACTGAGACAAAAACATTGAGTGCCTCTGCTTTTTCTGCATCCCTGTTTGCCAGGGGACCATCTTCATCAAGTATCAGTCCAACGTTTTCCTTGGACCTCCTCTTGCTATTAACATAAATCCTTTCTTTTTGTCTGGTTTGGCCTTCATGTCTTCTCCCTGCATATGTAAACCACAGCTCTGTACTCTTCCTGTGAAGCCTGACCTTGCTCCTAGAGATCCTCCAATCTTTTTTTCCTCCTGAGTTCAAAGAGGAGTTCTACGTTCAGCCAAGCTGGTCTTCTGCCCCGATTGCTTGGCTTATGACACAATGGGATTGCCTGCTCCTGTGCTTCTAAACAGTGGTCTTCAAAACTGACCCCTAAGACCTCACAAGCAGATTCTCAGGGGACACTGCTAAAGATTCTTGGGAAGCTCTGCCCTGGAGCTCAGGAGCAGGAGGCTGGGAGAGCATGAGGGATCTGTTGCCTGTTGCAGCACTTAGGTGAAATGAAATCATGGTGAACTCTGAGAAATTCTCCCCTTTGGCTTTCCCACACTGGTGAGACAGTGTTGGAAAGCATTCCCCGTGGTAGGTTGCTCTTTAGTCATGAAACAAACACACCCTGGAAAACATCAAGGTATTTATTGGATGCGGAACAGGTGGATGCTGAGGGTCTGCAGCCACACCGTGTCGTTGCATGGGTTTGGAGCAGCAGCAGGGCCTGCTGGATGCTCACCTGTGCTTGGTGGTGTTGGCTCCCGAGAAGCGCTGGGTGCAGGAGCCTGCTGGGAGGTGGTGTTGGAGGGCCCCAGAGCTGTGTCCTGCCTCTGCATAGTCGGTCCACACAGACCTGTTTCTGGGAGCTGAGGGGTGGTTGTTGGTGGGCCGCTTGCACAGACTGTAGCGCTGCTGTGGGGAGCAGCTGTGGACTATCGCCATGGCCACTGTCCTGCAAAGGCAGGTGGGCAAGCCAAGCACGTACTCCTCGTAGTTGTTGTCTCCTCTCACCGAGTGCAGCAGCTGATCCAAAGGCTGCCTGCAGACTGGGAAGACATGTCTCACCCTGGCCCACTGCCGGATGCAGGCAAAGAAGAAGTGGTGCATGCAGGAGGCCGTGTAAGCTGTGTTTATGATGTCTCCCAGGCAGATGGGGCACTGGGAGTCTGCTGCCGCCTCTGCTGGCCCTGTCTGGGGCAGCTGGCTCGTGCTGCCTTCCCTTGCAGCAGAGCTGCTCTCCCCCATTGCTTCCTCCACTCCTGATGTTATATCCTGCCAAGAGAGATGTGCAAAATGCTGGAGCTTGTCTGTTGGAGGGGACACTTGGGCATGCTCTCAGCCCACTGCAGGTTGCACAGGTATCAAAACCGGCAGAGGAATGGGATCACAAAGCTGGCCTCCTGTCAGCTGTCCAGACATATGGGACAAGTGGTTCTCCAGTTATGTGGCCACACTCTCCACGTGCTGCAGTGAGCTGGGGATGTCGAATTGCTCCCTCTCATTAGCACTGCAGTAGCGGGTGTCGCACAAGAAAAGGAAGATAGGCCATGATTGTTGGCTGGACTGGGCTGGGGTGGAATAAATGCCCACATCCCTCAAGAAGGAAACCCTCCCAGCTCCCCAGGGTGAGGTTTTCCTGCACAGCTCACCTCTGAGTCTACAAGCATGCCTCCTCCTGTCTGCCTGAACCTGGCAGGACCACGGAAAATCCTCTGACGTCTCTGGGGATGGGCACTGACATCTCCCCAAGCATGACACCAACACCAAGACTCAACACTCCAGACCTTGCAGACTTGCTCGGCTGGAGAGCAGGTGCAAACCAGCTGGGTGAGACTCAGTGCCCAAATATGATCAGCGAGGGACATGTAGTCAAAATCCATTGTTTGGGCATGTCTCAATCCATCGCTAGGTGACATCACAGTTTGTCACTCATACATGTCTCAGTCCCTCCCTCAGTGACATCAGAACCCATCGCTTGGTGGTGTCACAGTCCATCACTCAGGGATGTCACAGCAGACCATCCTTGCCCACAGTGGCCATTCAGGTGGTGCTGCGGCCCCAACGCACACAACTGGGGTTATCACAATGCCACTGCCCACTCCATCCCCCCATCTCTTGTCTTGTGCTCTGCATCAATGTTTCCTGCCAGTCACTAAGGCCTCAGCTGTGTCTTCCCAGGACCCTGTGATGTCACTTTGGCCATGGCAGATGTCTCCAGGCACATACGGCAAGAGCGTTCATTTGATAACACCTCATGCTTCCCTTGGAGGCTGCAGGACAAAGTCCCACAGGCTGTCCCTGCACTCCAGCGCTGCTGGCCAGCCCCCAGGCTTCCCTGGCTCATCTAGGCACTATGCCCCATTTGGGGTCCTGGATAGGAGGGAGGCTGAAAAATCAGAGGCAAGGGTAGTGTCTGTAGGGCTGGGGCTGGTTCAGCATGGAACAGAGAAGGCATGAGGGCACCTCACAGCACACCCCAATGCCTCTGGGAAGGTGTCAAGGGGATAGGGACAGTCTCTTCCCAGCACTACATGGTGAGAGGCGGTGACATCTCCTGAAAATAGAGAGGCTCAGGCTGGAGATAAGGAATCAAACCCAAAATCCCTGTGAGGATCATGAAGTACTGGAGTGGGTTGCCCAGAAAGGAGGTGGGATCCCTGAGCCTGGAGGTCAGCCTTCAAGACATGAGTGGCCACAACCCAGAGCACAAATCTCATATCTTGTGAAGGGATGTTTGCTGAAGTCCTGGAAGCGAAAGCATTGCCAGTAGGAAATGTAGCAAAGGTGTCCAAAGGTGCAACAGTTTCCATAAGCTGCAATGTCAGAAACCCACTTTCTAGTTTCCTTTGGTTCAGCAGCTTTCACAAACATTTAGAATAGAATAGAATAGAATAGAATAGAATAGAATAGAATAGAATAGAATAGAATAGAATAGAATAGGGCTGACCAAAAGTTCAAGCCTATTATTAAGGGCATTGTCTAAATGCCTCTGAAACACTGACAGGTTTGGGGCATCAACCAACTTTCTAGGAAGTTTGTTCCAGTGTTTGACCACCCTTTTGGTAAGGAAATGGTTCCTAATATCTAGTCTGAACCTCCCCTGACCCAGCTTTGAACCATTCCCATGCATAATGTCACCAGATACCAGAGAGAAGGGACCAGCACTTCCTCTCTCCACTTCCCCTCCTCCAGAAGCTGTTGAGAGCAAGGAGGTCACACTCAGCCTCCTTTTCTTCAAATTAGACAAACCCTCCCAGTTTAGTATCGTCAGCAAAGTTAGTAATGGTGCATTCAACTCCCACCTCCAGAACATTGATAAAAATATTGAACAGAGTTGGCCCTAGAATAGAACCCTGAGGAACAGCCCTAGTGACTGGCCACCAGCCAGATGTAAACTCATTCACTGCAACACTTTGAGCCCTGCTATTCAATCATTTCTTCACCCAGCACACTGTGCACCTGCTCTTCTCACAGTTGGACAACTTGTCCAGAAGGATGCTGTGAGGGACTGCATAACAAACCTTACTAAAATCCAGAAAACTGCATCCACCACCTTCCTTTCACGCACTAGGCACGTGACCTTACCATAAATTCTTGTGATATTTTTGTCTCATCTATTTGGTTTTAGCTTAAGTGGACTTTAGTTTAAGTCGAGTTAGTGTTAATAATGTTTGATTTTAACAATAGCATAACATTATGTGATGAGGAATGCATAAAGTGCTTTAAAACATCCCTGTAAAAATGAAAGAGTGACAGAGGCCTTTTAGAAAGAGTACTGTATTAAGACAAGCCACACACATAATTATTATAAGTGATCATTAACTCTGCAACAAGAGTACAATCATAAAATCCATAGATTTAGCAAGAAATACAACACACACATAAACATATACACAGGCATAAATTAAAGTTTGCTCTAAATATCTATTGGGATTTTTTTCATAGAATCATAGAATCATTTAGGTTGGAAAAGACCTTTAAGATCATTGAGTCCAACCATCAACAATGCCCACTAAGCCATGTCTGGAAGTGCCTTGTCTACATGCTTTTTGAATACCTCCAGGGATGATGACTCCACCACTTCCTTCAGCAGCCTGTTCCAATGACTAACAACCCTTTCAGTAATTAAATTTTTCATAATATTCAATCTAAACCTCCCCTGCTGCAACTTGAGGCCATTTCCTCTCATCCTATCGCTAGTTACTTGATAGAAGAGACCAGCACCCACCTCACTACAACCTCCTTTCAGGTAGTTGTAGAGACCAAAAAGATCTCCCCTCAGCCTCCTCTTCTCCAGGCTAAACAACCCCAGTTCCCTCAGCCACTCCTCATAAGACTTGTGCTCCAGGCCCCTCACCAGCTTCGTTGCCCTTCTCTGGACACGCTCCAGCACCTCAATGTCTTTCCTGTAGGGAGGGGCCCAAAACTGGACACAGTATTTGAGGTGCAGCCTCACCAGTGCCGAGTTCAGTGGGACGATCACTTCCCTGCTCCTGCTGGCCACACTGTTTCTGATACAGGCCAGGATGCCGTTGGCCTTCTTGGCCACCTGGGCACACTGCTGGCTCATATTTAGCCGACTGTCCACCAGCACCCCAGNTCCCTCCCACCTTGGTGTCATCTGCAAACTGACTGAGGGTGCACTCAATCCCCTCATCCAGATCATTGATAAAGATATTAAAGAGGACCAGCCCCAGTACTGAGCCCTGGGAACACCACTTGTGACCTGCTGCCAAATGGATTTAACTCTATTCACCACAACCCTCTGGGCTCGTCCATCCAGCCAGTTTTTTTACCCAGCGAAGAGTACAGTTGTCTAAGCCATGTGCTGCCAGCTTCTCGAGGAGAATGCCATGCAAGACAGTGTTAAAGGCCTTACTGAAGTCTAGGTAGACAACGTCCACTGCCTTCCCCTCATCCACTAGGCAGGTCACTTGGTCGTAGAAGGAGACGGCATTGGTCAAGCAGGACCTGCCTTTCATGAACCCATGCTGACTGGGCCTGATCCCCTGGTTGTCCTGCACCTGCCTTGTGAGCCCACTCAAGATGAGCCGCTCCATAATCTTCCCCAGTACTGAGGCTGGTTTTTGTCATACTTTTGAAGTCATGATGTAGATAGGTTTTGGTCACATATTAATGTATTGAATGGAACATTGCCTTTGAGCTGGTAGTAGGCTACAATGTCTTCTTTGCTTCACAATTGAACCAATTCTGTGATTTCTACTTTCTTTAGACTGTTAAGACTTAAATGAAACTTGCTCTTTACAGACATGTCGCAAGCTAGATTACCTATAAACTTTGACCTCAATAGTATGTGTTAAATGTCTTTTAAAAATAATATGTACCTGATTTTCTAAAATCTTATATTGTAAGAAATATTTCTAGACTGCTTTTTTGAGAATTTATGTAGTATGTGATTTACTTAGCCACAGGTTTTAAGAAATCTGTTTCATATTTGGACTGAGAAAAAAATTACCTTCTTTTCAGTGCTGACTTGGTGTATCCTATCTTTTTTGGCTACATTAAATGTAGGTGTCTGTTTAGATAGGATAATAGTTAATCCTCTCTTCTTTCTAGGCATAGTTAATCCTTTCCGGTACTTATCCTATTAACACCTCCCTTCCTCCTCCTGTTTTTAAATACTCAGACATTGTATTCAAATTACTTATATTTATTACTATTCTTGTGAAGCTGTTGATATAAAAATGATACACTCTCAAACTTCTGACAACTGAAAGAAAAAGATAGCACATCTTTTTTCAATACTTACTTGTGAATACTCGGAATTACTAATTTTACTTTAGTCTGTATTTTTGACAAAGAAGATTAGATCCATTGAGTTTAATGATTGTCATGACCTAAAGGTGGTCTGCAGATGCACATAATCACGACCGTGTGTTCGTATGATTCTGTAATACACAAGGACACAGAAACTTTATCCTCTAAATTTCTCTACTTTATTACAGATTACCACAAATACCACATGAATCACCACTAGCAAGTAAGCTATCACAAAAGTCACCACTAGCATGCATACCTATGATTAAAAAAGTGAACATATGTATATCAAACTATTATAAATTGCTATTAGCAATCAATGATACAGTATCAATTAGAAGTATGGCAACAATCAATAACAGTAATCAATTGTATAGTAACAATTAATAACAGCAATAGCCAAACAGGCATATACCGTTACATAAAGTTATCATTAGTGAAGCAACTTATTAACAATATAACAGCAGATATTCTTATAATAGAGTACTTATATGGAGATAGATATATACATACATATATATATATAATCACTATCAAGTGAATTAAATTTCAGAAGAGGACAAACCCAAAGGGGAGCACAAACTGATCCCAGAGAGGGACCAACCATCCCCAGGGGTAGGAGGACAACCTGAACTGAGCCCCAAAAGTGGGGTCCAATAAGATAACAGAGTCTCACTTCAAATATGATCTGTGTCTCAGAGTCTGGAGTCAATCAGGCATCCCCAGTGGGAGTCCAAGATCAGATAGAAAGTTCATGTGGAGAATTTCACCTGTTTAGGAAAGAAAAAGCAGGAGCAGCATGGAGAGTTCTCAGAGAGAGAGGCTCCATTCTGAATAAAAATTATGTCCTTTTTATAACAAAGAGATATAAGAGGGTATAGGACATACTACTTTGAGCAGCCAATAGATGCCGTTATTTTTGACTTTTTCACTTGTAACAGCCAATAGATCATGATGTCTTCTGTTCTTTAAGAGCAATTTTATTTTTCCAGACTGTTTTCCACCTTTTCAGATGATAATTTGCTGTTACAGTGCCCTGTTTTTCTGCTTATCAGTGGCATCTCAAGATGTGTCTGGTTTCTAGGTACCCAGCTGTACTTCAGGGGTGTTTCTGATTCCCAGGCCTAGATCCCAGGCTGGCAGTTGCAGGCTGGCAGTCCTTTATCTGTCACTATTTTTCAACAGATATTTTCTTTTGCTCAGTAATTTTCCCTTTCTAACCAAGCCACCTTTATGGCTGCTCACATCAATGATGAGCCAAAACCAGTAAAATAATATTTGAAGAAATACCTTTCCTTTAATTCAGGGTATGTTGACATGGGGTTTCTCAAAAGTTCTTTGACTATTACAAGAACAAAAATACAAGTGTGTCATATATCAGTATATGAAAGATGGCCCCAGATAAATTTTGTTTTTAACATATTCTTTTCAGAAAGAGTAATGATGCCCACTGGAAGAGAGAGGTGTTGAAAAATGAATGGCAACGTGCTGGCAACCTATGAAATTTAGAAGATCATCACTACTGTGCTTAGGGTGATTTTTGTTTTTAAGGGAGACTGTTTTCTTACACTTTATTTTATTTGTAAAATATACATTTTAAAAACTTGACTACTGATAGCCTGGTGTCTGTGTGTTAACATAATACAAATTCATTGAGCATGGTAGAAAGACATCTGTTTTCTTTCTTCTTGCTTGTTTCTTTGTTATCAGGGATTCTTCCTGAAGGAGAAAGTGGTTGCTGAGACTTTCATTTTCTTCTGCCCCATGTGAAAAGGAATTAAACACTGCTGTTGGCTGACTGCTGTCTCTAAGCCACCAGTACACAATTTGGGCCTTCCTCTCTTTCAGGTTCCTTTCTTTGTGATTCATTGTTGTCCCCAGGTGCCATTGCTGACACTGGCTTGCCTGTGGCTATACATTCCTCATACATATGGTTTGACACACAAACCATTGTCTGTCACAGGCTTCTTCTTCACTAACATTAACTAGAGTTTGTTCTGTTGGAAAGGTAGAATGTACCTCCAGCTTCCTTTTACATTACCATGCAGTCTTCAGCTGCGTTTTTGTATTTTCTTTTGTTTAGTTAGGATCCAATTCACAAAAAATCAAAACATCTCTAGGATGTACATGGAGATAAAGTACATAATGACATAAAACTGGAAATGTTTTTTCTATTGTTTAGGTTTCTTTGACAGTAGAATTTCAGTTTGTTCATATCATGGTTTAAACACAGCTGGTAACTAAGCACCACACAGACACTCGCTCAGACCCGCCCCGTGGTGGGGTGGTGGGAAGATGGAGAGAATCAGAAGAGTAAAGGTGATAAAATTTGTGGGTTGAAATAAGGACAGTTTAATAGGTAAAGCAAAAGCCGCACACACAAGCAAAGCAAAACAAGGAATTCATTCAGCACTTCCCATTGGCAAGCAGGTGTTCAGCCATCTCCAGGAAAGCAGGGCTCCACCACACATAATGGTTCCTTGGGAAGACAAATGTCATCACTCTGAATGTCCTGCCCTTCCTCCTTCTTCCCCCAGCTTTACATGCTGACCATAATGTCATATGGTCTGGGATATCCCTTTGGTCAGTTGGGGTCAGCTGTCCCAGCTGTGTCCCCTCCCAACTTCTTGTGCACCCCCAGCCTGCTCACTGGTGGGGTGGGGTGAGAAGCAGAAAAGGCCTTGGCTCTGTGTAAGCACTGCTCAGCAATAACTAAAACATCTCTGCCCTGTCAAAACTGTTTTCAGCACGAATCCAAAACATAGCCCCATGCTAGCTACTATGAAGAAAATTAACTTTATTCCAGCCAAAACCAGCACAGATCAGAAAATTATTATGAAGCAGAACCAAGTTATATAATTCATATCAATATTAGAGCAGCTTGAACAGATATGAGTTGGCAAGCGTACAGAGTGTTGAGATAATATTTTCAAATTGAACTTACCTTGTTAAAAGTAAAAATTAAGACTGCTGACTTATGAACTTGGTTGTCTCTAACAGATCATCAATATAGGAGAAAAGGAATAGAAGGAAGACTTTCTTAGCAGAGACATCCATATATGGTAGCTGAATTTGTCCTGTTGCTTCTCTGACCCTCTTTTAGTGGTAGATTTCGTTAATTTATACTCTAGGTCAGTCTGAGCCTTATAAGCTTCATAATTTACCAGTGGGAATATTTCAGTATTGCAGCCGCTTGACAGAAGAGAACTTAATAGGTAAGTTCTACAAAAGCATATCATTCTTTAGTCTTGCACAGCTGAAGTGTCAACCACAAAAGAACTTACTAAGCATTTTTTGAGTTTTTGATCTGTCAGGGAATTGGGTATTATATGAGAAATTATATAGGAATGAGATAATAATAACAAATAACATTTTGTAAAAATGAAACACATCTCAGTCTTCATTTTATGTTGTGTGCTAGGCTTCCTATTAGTCTGGAAAAGAAAAATTAAATTAATTCTTATATTTCTTTAAGAAGCCATAAAACTTCCCACAATTTTCCCTAAATATAACATTGTTTACATATTTCACTAACCATAGTTATCATATCACTTCAGTAGGATTCTTCGGTTTATATTACATCTAGAAAATGCTATAAAATTCAAAAACATTGGTTATTTATTGTGTTAAGAAATTTTGTCAAATCTGGAAAGAGGTTTGCTGAAATTTTGAACTGTCTACTCAGGTATTTTCTATCACAAACTTCCTTCGATAAAAACAAATTTTATAATATAAACAAGATTCTTTTTTCACCTACTAACATATGAGCTTGCATACAAGAGAGTCCTCGACAGTATTTTTTTTTCATTACCAATTGCTAATTAGTCCACTGAACTTGTCTATGTGTGTTGCTGTTGTCATGCTTGAGTGCTCTTGAGATAATCAAGTAGCAAGCATACATGTTTGATGTCTGATAATTACTTAATATTGTTCTCACTTGGAATAATTGGTCTGCAAACATATTATTTATTATTCTAGAAGTGTTAGAGATACAAAGTCTAAATGCACCTGATTTTTTAGTAAGTTGATTCCAATTAGACTTTAGCTGAAAGGAGTTCTTACAGAAGCTGGCAAAACTAAGCACAGTTGCATGAGACAAGGGTGAGAGAAATAATACAAGCTCTAAACAGAAGCCAAAACAGTTGATGAAAGGCATCTTAACTCTGCCTATACTAAGATCAGGCAATAGATTTTCTGCTTGTCTCTCATACAGATGTCTTTGTCTCTTGCCTCCACTTCCTCCTCCATAAGTTTCTTGGTTAAAACTGCAAGAAGAAAGTTGTTAAGCATCAAATAGAGGTGTCCCTTCTTGTGTTCATGACTTCTAGACCTTCCGCTCCCATTCTCAAGCTCACATCATCTCTATTCTCCTGTGTTATTGCTCCTACTGTTTTTCCTTTCCACTTTTATTTTGGTTGATCCCATTCTTCTTTCTCATCACTCTCTCTCTATTCACACTATACACATACATTTATGATCAACATGTTTTTTGCTGGCATTGAATCACTTTATGTATATCTCCAATGTGCAGCTCTGTTTCTAGTCTACATATGTAGACTGTATGTTGTTTGAGCAGCATGATCTATCTATACCGTGTGTACAGAGTGCTTAGGACAATAGAAGCCCACTTTTATTAAACAGTAAATCTGTTGACGCGGAAGTCACGGGCACTGCACACAACCAATATGATCAAGCAATGCCACTTTATTGCCTAGATAGCTCAGCTTAAGTATACATTTCGATTCCTGCTCATGCGCAAGCCATTTGGTGATTGGTTAGTATGTGCTGTCCACGCGCCTAAAGTGTTAGTCTAATTGGGTTAGATCCTCTGATCACGCGAAGGGTCCTCTCCGCCTATATCCTGCTTTCAGTCACGCACGCCGATCTTCGTTTCTGCTTCTTGTGCTTTTTTCAGCGAAGTTGTAGCAACAGTTGACCTTCGCAGCATTCTCGAGGAATGCTGTTTTCTTAAGCCTCTAACTTACAGATAAGTGAGGAATGCTGTCTGCTCAAGCCTCTCACTTGCAGTTTAAACGGTCCCATTGTGTCTGGATTGTTCACAATGTGTCTGTTGCTTTCTAAATACCCAAAATAAATCCTATTATTAATAGGATTTATTATTAACAAAACAGATATGTTCAAATAAAAGCATAATCAAGAACAGGTACAAGCATAATAATCATATATATAACTAATTCAACCAAATACACATTAAAAATTATGAAACCTTGAACCTGATTCAGCACTGGTAGTTTAGTAAATCTTCAGTTACCTTTATCTTTAGCTACTTTACTCTATGAAGGAAGGAATGGTGGAAGTCATAAAACTATGACTGTAACCTTAAATTTACACACAAGAGAGAATTACCATCACAGACAATGCACATCTGTGGAATGAAGAGGAAAAAAAAAAAAGAAGAAAATATCCTTACAGGTTAGCACCACCTGAATTTCAAGGAGGTATTAATGAATTTGTCATTTGTCTTGTACTCAATCTTATGCATTTGCTTTATGTTCCATCATCATTTAGTAGGTACTTTTCTTGATAAACCTACTCAAAATAAACTACAATGTATTTTTCCTCTCATGAGTTCATTTTAAATTTTCAAATTGTTTGTATAACTGCAATAATTATTTTAAACTAACTGGTAACTAGATCTAGATGTTCAATATATGATACATTATACACTATCTATGGTACATATGTATTATATAGCAAAATATATGCCATATTACACATTATATATTATTTATCATATGCTTATGTTAACTTTAGGTAACTTAAGGTATCCATTTCAATTCATGTATGAATAAAGGTAAAAACTATTTTTGTGCTGTGCATAGCTGTGAATAAAGATGATCTGATGCTCATGACACTTATACAATAATACATTTAAAAGACTGAAATTAAGTTTATATGAACTTTACTTTTGCAAAATATTTTAAAAATATGTTTATTACAGTTTTTGTAGAATCACAGAATCATTTGGCTTGGAAAAGACCCTTAAGATCATTGCGTCCAACCATTAAACTAACACTACCAAGTCCACCACTAAACCATGTCCCTAAGCACGATGACTTTTTGTTCAGCTTTTCCAGTTTATAGATAACCTATGTGTCTTTTGTATTCATGCTTTATTTGTAAGATCAAGATATTAACCAACCATGTGTTGTCTGTTGGGGGGGGTTTGGTAGTTCATAGTTAAGCATTTAAGAGAAGCAAAATAGATGTAAATTTACAAATCTGCAGGTTGTAAAAATGCTTTTCTTACAGTAGAGGCAACTAACAGTCAACAATCTTTGCAAGAATTTATGGAAGGTATGCATACTGTAGATCCCTGTGAAACAGTAGCAGCTGGGGGTTTAATCACATATATGTGGAAATCCATGGTATCTTGCCTTTACTAGAATGATTTTATCACTCTTTGCTAACTGAATTGATTTTATGTCTTAGAGCTGAATTGAGGACACAAACTCCATCAGTTTTATCTTCCAGCAGGTGGACTGCCTTTGCCAGTGGAAAACCTGTTTGCAGATCAGATAATTACTAAAACCTGTTGTCTTAGGTTACTAGCGAGTCATAAACCTAGTATAATTTGTCTTATTTCTTGTACCAAATAAATTCTATGTACGAATCCCTGGAAAAAACTCAACAGACTTATTAGAATTCTATAATAAATAGACCATAGACTGTATATTTAGTTTGTAATACAAAACAGGATGTTAGATGAAGGGGTTTTAAATAAATTAAAGGGTCATGGGTCATGCATGTATTTCAGTAAAGTTATTAAACGATGATATAATTAGGAACATGAATTTTACACCTACAGGATGGATCCAATAGCCTTAAAAATCTGTGCATCAGAACAATATTAGTAATTCTTGTTCACATGGGTACTGAACATTATGTAGCACCTTTCACAATAGCTCTGAGGCTGAATATTTTATTTTTCTATATTGGCAGAGGGGTACTTAAAAAGAAGACACTGTTAACATGGGATTAATGGGATCACACGGGAATACGGCATTCAGTTCTAATGTCCACACTTCAAAAAGAGATACTGAAAAACTGAGTTTAGAGGAGAGCTGCAAAAATATTCTGAGAAGTTGAAAGTCGAGGCCCTGACTGCATGCATGGGCCTTAATGACCCCAGCCAGCTCCCCTGAACATCCCCCAAATACGCGCACATATGCATCCATCCATACACCCCTGCCTCTGCGCCCAGGGGCTCCAGCTAAGCTCAGGTGTGAGCACTGGGCACCTGCCTCACCCTGCCATAGGTGTCCCCAAGCTCAGCCCTGGTCCTGCCCATCCTGACTTGCTGGCTGCGCTCCCCAGCCTGATCTTTGACCTCACTCGTCACCTCGCATTTGTCTGCTGATGGCTGCGCTGCTGGTGAGATGGAGTGTGAGGCCACCCTGCTCTGCTCTGCTCACCTTGCTCAGGCACTGCAGGACTGTGCCTTGTCAGGGAGGGCACTGCCCTGCCTGCCCTGGGGCCACCCTCCCACCCTTGCACTCCTCCCTCGGGAGCAGCCCTGGTATTGCTGCTTCCTGACAGCGATTGCCTTATTACTTGAGGCAAATATAGTTATTTTTGTTTATCAAGCTAGAAGGAACTTGACCAGTATCTAAACGGACAGACACTTCTCATTTTACTAAAGATGTCATCTAAGGTATGAATTCTATAGAAGTTCAGGTAAGATGCTGTGCCTTTTTTAAATTCCAATGCTTTCTGCTTTTTTTTTGTTGTTATAGTGTAAGTCATAGGAACTGCATCCAAAATCATTCTCATTCTTTATCACTTAAAAGTCTGAAAGCCCTGTGAAAAGACATGCAGTAGCTCAGGGTTACTGATTTGAATATGTAACCTCACTAAATCCTGCAGTATTTTTTGGTCAGGATCAAAGTAAATGGTTGCCATACTGTTCTCTGTCCACATAAAATCTATTAAATAACTTTTATCATGTAAGTAGTGTGGAAACTAAAATGACAAATATGATTTAATCTGCCTATTCAAGAATAACTATGAAAGTTAATAATAAAATATAGACATGGTATTCTGCTAGCTTACATGCTTGTTCAGGGAATAGATAAGCTATCATGACTATGCAGAAATTGTGGAAGATGTAATAAAGTAAATATATCAAAATCAACAGTTATAGCAAAGTGCACTGTATGAAATTCAGATCAACACAGACAGGCAAGAATGCCTGGGCTTTTATCACTTGAATAAGGTAAGAACTTAAACTTGTATTTGATTTTGTTCCTATTCATAAAATCAAATGCTTAATCTAACATAATTTAGCATGTCTGACACTAAGTACAGAGCATTTGAAGTGTTCTGTCTTGGGTCAAGAGTGTGCCCAGAGTAGTTCAGGAGCCATTCCATGTGCCTTTGTGAATAAGATTTTGTGCTGATTTGCCTCCAGTTTTACTACCATTTAAATTGCTACTAATTTACTACCATTTAAGACCTATCTTAATAAGTCCAAGACTTCCAGAGATAAAACACACAGACCACATTTAGAGATGAAATTCTAGAAGATGGCAAGAAAGCAAATAATGTGATTTTCCAGAAGTGCCTGTATACACGAGACTGTCACCCATTTCCCACTTTTCAGAACCAGGTTCTTCTTCTAACTGTAAAAAAATTTAATCTCTAATATGCAAACAAAGTACCAAATAATGACAACTCAAACTCCCTGGCACAGAAATCTACCTGTTTAGATGAGTCTCTGTTTTCTTCCTCCTTCATTATTCAAGTTTGCAGGCTGCTGTGGCTGACACCACCAAATACAGCATATGTACCAAACACCCTCATGTAAATTTTTTAAGCAGTATTTTAAACAGAAGAGCAGTCTGATCTTCTATATTCTTCTGGCATCCTAATATACCAAAATAATATTTTGTCAAAACTCTGATTCTTGAGCATCCTTGGTTTTGCTTTTGTCTTGGATGAAAGTATGCTGTTTACTGTCTATTAAAATTCTTGGAAAGCAGGTGATCTGGACAACTGCTATTTTAAATGTTATTTATTAAAGTTCTTATTTATTTTTATTATTTATAATTATTGATTTAAAATAATAATCCAAATTACAGGTTTCAATTAACGAGGTTTTTCTATAACAGCAAAAATGTGAAAACATGGCTATATGTGAAAGCAGCTCTCACCAAGATACTTCAGATTTGTGATCAGCCCATCAATTTTACGTGTTATGCTCCTAGAGGAAGTCATGACAGAGCACTGTGCTGCCATTTTTTGAGGTGTTGAAAAAAATCTTCTTGTTCTGCTTTAGAAATACTTTTCCCATGCACAAACATTCAAAAATTATAGTGCCTATAGAAACACAAACTCATATATAACTTCTCTGGAAGGAAAAAACTAACAACACAACAAAAAAATGACAGTATAGTGATATTAACATTTAATTAAACAAGTAAAATCCATGAATTCCACATTAGGAATATAACCAACTGAATAGTGGATTACTAGTCACCTGTCCTGTGGGGTCAAGCATACTTGCACAGAAACACTCACTTCGGTAAAATTTTGTTCATAGGTGAGATAGACACCTAGAAGGACTTTTTGCAGAGTCCTGCTCTGATGCAGAACTTACCCCATTCTATGACATCACTACTGCTATTCCTAATATAACTTCTTCTTACTCAGAAATGAGATTTGCATTGCCATTGCCTTTGGAATCTACAACAATCTTTTCTTCCTTCTGCTTGTCATAGTTTGGGATGTCAGCTTTACATTGTCTCTGCTGATTGCTACCGGTTTAAGTAGGACCTTCTGTGAAGCTTGACAGGTTTCTCTATATTGTTGCCAGTAGTTCAATTAACTCAGTTCCATTGATTTCCAAATATCCTCTTGCAGAAGCTAGAATAGGAACCTTAGATGGAATTCCTAAATGCTTGAATAAAAGTCTTTGTAACATATAGGCTTCTGTTAAACATAAATGTGTCCTAGAAACAAAATTCATTGTACGTCTTAGACTTGAGACCTTGCCAGTTTTCAGTTGTTTTTCATGTACTTAGAGAGCAAAACAAAGCTACATTGTGATTTAACATATATTGCAGAAATTATTAAGTCAGAGTATAAAACAGAAAATATCTCCTCAGTTTAAAAAAATTCTGATCAGACTCAGCAGTATTTTGGTTAAAAGTACCTCAGTTAGGTACCAGCTTGAAAGTGAATCCATCATGCTCACAAAGCGTACAAGACAGTGTGCCTGTACTTGTAGGAACAATTTATCTTGGCACAGAGGACTATACCTGACATTGCGTTATTGGAGCCNACTGAAGAACATACCAAAAAGCTTCAGACTCTATCCAGCTTTCACCTGCCTACAGCCATCATTGTAGCTGGTGGAAATGGCAGAGCTGCTCTCTGTTTTGTGAGCTAATGACCTTCTTAGCTAGGTGAAGAGTGTGAAGCATTGTTCAGACAGAATTTCTATCCCATATGTCCTTGATCAATAACAAATCTACCAAGAGCAAAAACAACCCACTATATACCAGCTAAAGCAATAAAACCCAGTAATTCAAAGTATGGTGAAGCAACATTATAATTAATGTAAATGAGGCTGCCCAGACATGACTTTTTGCCTGTATTGAGGACAAAGAGCTCAGTCCCTCTAAACCTCTCATCTTGTGAGCTTATGCATACATTAACTTCAGTGATCAAAAGAAGAATTAAATACATTTTTTAAAAAAATTATGATTCCATTACAGGAATGAAAGAGTTATGATGGATCTTTTGCTAACATTTAAAATCTAGAAGTAAATTAAAATTCCAAGATATAGCTGTTGTTATATTCTTCTGAAAAAAAGAGATGAGCTTATGGAAATTAAACTCTTCTATGATTTCCAGTAAGGTTCCAATGATTATTGCTCTGTTATCATTTCATTATATGTACTTTAAATAGAATTAAAGTTCAAAAGTTACAAAGCAGAAGGGTTAATAAGTATTTATTATATATCTTTATAGATCAGAAGTCAAACATTTTTTGTGAAATGGTACACTAAGTAACCATGTTAGTTCACCATAGATTAAGTAAAAAAAGATTAGTCATAAAATACATTTAAAAAAATGCAAAAGCATATATCCTGTCCTAATCAAATTTTAAATTTATAGACTGGCATACCAGCCAAGGCTGCAGAAACAAAGCATCAGAACTTTTCATAAAACAGCTGGCACCCAGAGGGACTAAAGTAAAGTACTGTGGAAAGAAGCTATCCTTGATGAGCTAAATGGCCTTTACTTGATCCTGAAATTTCCTTCTATGTTGGGTTTTTTTTGGGGGGGGGAAGAAAAAAAAGAGAAATTCAGTCTTAAAACAATTTTGTTCTCTTATCTATGAGACAAAGAACGTATTATGCACAGATGTTTGCATTAAACAGTTATAATAAAATCCCGTTAGCCACTTAAGAAACTTAAAAATTCCTTGCAATTTAGCTCATTTTGTAGCACATTCTTGATACAGAATTACACATATACACACATATGCACATAAATATTGAAAGAATGCTGTCTGAGAGAATAGTTTTAGTTTGTTAAAGGAGAATTAAAGGATAATGTTTTCACTTTAATAAATATATGCAGTATGAACTTATTGCATTCCTAATTGAATGATGTACAAATGCATGATATGAAATTATTCTATTATTTTAAATAGACTCCATCAGTGAGCAATAGATGTTCACAGTTATATGTTAAGCTGTATAAATAGCTTTCAGGATATAAATGTAACCAAAGTTCTGTACATGCAAAGGGTAACTGTATTTCTAAGTAGTCCCTCACATGAAAAAATACAATTAATACATAAACACATAAAGTATGTCATTTTTCAGAACAACCAAAACATTCTGAAGGAATCACATGGTGCAAATGACCATGTTTACTATCTAAATATACTATGTGAAACGTGGTTGCACATATGTCCTTTAGGCCAGGAGCACAGACAAGATTTTTGAAAAGACCAGAGTCATTCCTGAAGAAGGATGATATCCCAGATTACCAGTGGAA